>JASAMY010001777.1:0-51575 GCA_030248085.1 Paralinhomoeus sp. GSCO2_6
ACATAACCCCAGTTACACGTAAGTATGCGCGCGTGCGTGCGGGTGCGCGCGCGCGACCACCCACCCCTCGCTCATGTTGGGCGACTTGGCGGCGTGCGCTGTCGACGCCGCCTCGGCCCTCCAGTTGGCGCTGGCTGCGCCTGTCGCTGGCTGCTTGGCGCGTCCGCCGCGCTGCTGCTGCTGCTGCCTGCTGCCCTGCTGGTGCCTGCAGAGGACGCGTGCGTACACACCCGACGCCAAGAGAGTTTTTTTCGGTGGGTGGGTGGTCGCGACGCACTTGCTAGAGCTGTCGTAGAGCGGCTGGGTGCCCCGCCGGCGGGAGTCGGTGCGCTCCTTGCCGCCGCCTCCCTCCGCGCCCTCTTCCTGGCCCCTGCCCCCGGCGGCCGACGTCGCCTTCTGCTGACCTCTGCAAACCGAGCGTGGGTGAAACCATGAGTAGCCCCAAACAAAACGAAGCGAGCACCGTCTCGACTTCTCCCCGCCTCGGCCGCCGCCGCCGGCGGCTGCCGACTGCGCTGGCTGACCGTCCCACTGGTGGCGCGGCCCTCCCCGGCCTGCACGAGCCGTGCCCGGCGGCCCCTGCCCTTCCCAGTTGCCTCGGCCTCGCTTCTCTGTCCACTGGCCGCCGTCGTCTGCAGACAGACTCAAGTTACGTTGTGGCGCGCACGCACGTGTGCCTACCGTAGCCGGCAAAATAGGAGGAGGAGGAGGAGTCCTCCTGCTGCTGCCGGCCTCTCTGCTGCCGGGCCCCGCCGGTGGCGGAGGCGCCGCGTCCCCGCGTCCGATTGACGAATTCGCGCGTCCCCCGGAAGGGCGCCTCCTTGGGCGCGCCCGGCACGGCCATGGGTCCGTCCTCGTCCTGCAGCGACGGCGTCTCCTGGGCAGCGCTGGCCGCGGTCGCCGCTGCCTTCGCCTTCGCGGCCTCCCGCTCCTGCGACTCGCGCTCCTCCTGCCGCTGCTGCCAGACGTTCTTGCCGGGGCCGGCCGCTGCGGTCGGCGGCTTCTCATCAGCAGGCTCCTTTTCGTCCTTGTGGACGGCGGCCGGGTGGCGCCGGCCGGCCAGCAGGGCCGCCTTCTCCACGGCGGACGTGTCGACGCTCATGAGCGGCAGCAGCAGCGACGTGGCGCTCGAGGCCGCTTTCGGGCCCTCGACGGCGGGCGGCGGCCGGCGCATCACGGCCGACCGGCCCGCGGCGCTGCCGACCGCTTCTAGCTGGTGTCGAGCTGCTGCAGAGCTTCTAATTAATTCCGATAGGGCCAAATCGGTGGACTCACGCTCGCCGTCAGCCGTCTGCATGTCCCTGTCGACCTCGTCCTCCCAGTTGTCGACGGGCGGCGGCGGCGGCGGCGGTAGGGGGTCGTCGGCGCGCTTGAGCACCCGAATCGGCGCGGTCGGGGCCGCCATCGGGGTCGAGTCGTCGAGCTCGTCGGTCGCCGACGGCTGCGACTGCCGCTGGCCTCGACGGCCAGGGCCGCGCGACGACTGCCCCTTGGCGCCTATGAACGGCCCAGATTGTGTGTGTGTGTGTGTGTGTGTGTGTGTGTGTGTGTGTGTGTGTGTGTGTGTGCGTGTGTGTGTGTGTGGGGGGGGGGGGCGGTGGCATAGTGAGAGGGTGAGACCCAGTCAGCCCGATATCCTGGAGGGCTGGCTTCCCTAGCGGGATAGTCCAGGGTCAGACTGTCTCGCGAGGGGAAGCCCCCTCCTACCGTACATCGTGTTGTGCGACTGCGTATTCTGCAGTTTTACCTCTGTTCGTTGTCGAGTCCTGCTGCGTCTTGTGCTGCTGCTGCTGCTGCTTCAACATCCTCGGCGGAAGGTTCTGGTGGGGAGGCGGCGGGAGCTGAAGGTCACAAATTTCATTTTTTTTTGCAAATCTCGACTTAATCTAAAAGGAAACGAGCATCACCGTTGCCACGTTCTCGCGACTGCTCGGCCGCTCCGAGTCGTCGTGGGACGAGGAGAGACTCAGCCGGTCGTGGGGGCCAGGCTGGAACCCAGAGCACGAACGCACGTACACGCGCACGCACGCACTCCCAGTGTCCCAGTGTCCCACCACGCCATTGTTGTTGTTGCTGCCTTTCATGCGACCGCGCTCTATGGCCGCCTCCCTCTCCATATTCTGGCGCTCTCTGAGTCGCTGCTGTCTGCGCTCGTCTTGCTCCGGATGGGGGGCCCGCCCGGGTCCGGGGGCACCGTAGTACCCCTGCGGAGGCGGCGGCTGCATCGGCTGCGGATGGACCGGCGGGTAGGGTTGCTGCTGCGGCGCGTACTGGAATGGCGGTGCGTCTGGCACGAAGACCCGGACAGACTGGGTGACCGGACATGCGCTAGATTAACCCCCCCCCCCACTCCCACCCCCCCCCCCCCCCCCGCCCAAGACACTGCAGGTTGCGAGCATCACACGCTGTTGAGGTGTTGTGAGGCTTTGTCTTTAAACACGACAAATTTCGTCGCGGCGCCGTATTTTATCCCAGGAATGTGTATTAGGTCTTTTTCCTAGAGTAAAATAACAAAATTTCGGTGAGGCGCCTTTTGTAGCGGACACAAAGGCATTTTTTAGTCGGCAGCTCCACCCGCACCAAGAAATTCCCAAACAAATTGCCTATACCAGGTTACCTAAATTGCAGGTTACCTGTCCACACTGGTTTCAAATGTACGTTAAACCGGTCTTAAAACGCACTCTGCAGTCCTGCGGGGGTGGTGGCCCATACGACTGTGGCTGATGCTGCGGTGCGACGTCGTAGTCGTAACGGTAGTAGGGGTACGGTGGCTGCTGCTCGTACTGGTGGCCGCCCTCATCGGCCCAGCGCTGCTCCACCCTGGATTAAATGAGTAAATACTGATATTTAATATGAAAAATGTGATTTAATTAATTCCACAAACCGATTCGGGGGCGCGTATTGGACTTGCGGCGGTGGCGCAGGTCCGTAAGGGCCATTGCCGGCGGCCTCGTCCTCGCTCCAGACCACGTCCTCGTGGGTTTGTTCCTCCCTAAAATTAAAAAAATATATTTTAAAATTTATAAAATCGTCACATTTTCACCTCTGCTGCCCATCGTTCCAGTGCACGCGTCGCTGCTGCTCTGGCGGCGGCGCTGGCTGGGGTGGCGGCGGTCCGTACACGGCTTCTTCAAATAAATTTAATTCACAATTGCCAAAAATTAAAATAAACATAAATCCCAAAAAAAATCCACCGTAGTCGGAAGGGTAGTGCTGCGGCTGGGGCCTGGGCGGCCCGTAGGGGCCGGGCGGGTAGGAAGGCGGCCCGCCCGCCGGCCCTCCATAGGTCTGACCGGTTAGGCCCTGCTGCTGGTAAGGTCCTGCTCGGGCGTAGGTCGCATAGCGCTGCTGCTGCTGCTGCGCCTGAGGTCCTCCGTAAGGCGACTCGTGCTCGCGGGCCGGCCGCTCGTAGCGCGCGGAGCGAGGCGCGGCCGACGAGAATGGCTTGAACATCTCCGGTGGGGGGTCTGAACCAACCAGCAGAGGTGTCCACGCAAAATTGGTCCGCGGGGGCTTAAGGACGGATCAGAATTCACCCAGAACGAGCACCTCTCGGGAAAAACAATGGAGACAAAGAATGAGTGGAAGACGCAAAAATCTAAAAACCTCCAGGCAAAATGTACAAAAATGTAAAAATTTGACAGAAAACTTGGCTCGAGTTTCCAAAAAATGAAAGCTGGGGGGATCGTGTCATTCCAAAAGTCTTTCGGGAATGGTCCGCCACTGCCAGGCATCAAGGAGGGGCGCGAAAGCCAAGAAATTGATGCTCATTTCCTACCGCGATGCATGGGCCGACCGGCGCCTTGGCGCGAGAGGCGCGCGTCTCCGCTCTCTGCGTCGTTGTCGGCGCGCCTCTGTACCCGCACGTCGTCCGACTGCTGCGCCGGCGGGTTCCCCACCGCCCCGCCGCCCGCCTTCCAGCTACCGCCCTCTGTGGAGGAGAGGTGTGTGAACCCCTTTCGAAATCGCCACGCGCACGCACGCACACAGTCCATAGGTGGGGTCATGTTTTTGCGGGAGCACCTCTGCTGGACATCTCGCCATCTCGAATAAATTCCGGAAAACCCCCTTCAATATAATGAAAAACGAGGTAAAGTTGCGTTTTTAGTCCATTTCAGTACTCTACTTTCCAAAAGCACCTAAATCGAGAAGCTACTAGACCTTATTTCGATCTACTCTGGACCAAAATGTGCCTACTCACTCACACGCAATTTTGGTGCAGAATTTGCAGTGTTGACCCCTCCCCCTCCAAAATTTCCCATACATTTTACCCGATTCTGGACCCTCTGGACCCTTTCTTCACCCATGGCTCTTCAGAACCTACACCTCTGATGACGCAGACGCACACAGACAGGTGGAACTAACTCTGCGGTCTGAGACTGACGTCCTCCGCCGCGTCCGTGAGCGCGGGGAACTCTCGGTTCGCCAGGTTGGCAGCCCTGTCGACCGCCAGCGGCTGGGCTTGTTGGCCAGTCGTCGTCGAGTCTTGCTGCCACTTGGGACGGACGCCGGCGGCGGCAGCGGCAGCCGTCTTGGGCGCGTCGTCCGCGCCCGTCTGCGCGTCCACCGAATCGCCGTTGACGACGCCCAGACGCTCGCTTTCCGCCTTGAGGCTCGGCAGGCTCGCGGGAGGCGGCATGCGTCGGACGACCGCCTGTTTCTGGCCCAGCGACTGCAGGCCCGCCTTGAGGCCGGCGCCGGCCGCATGGCTGGAGCCGCCGGCCCTGGAGGGGTGGCCGTGACCGCCGGCCTTGCCGGCGAAGGCGCTGTTGATGTTGAAGCGGGCGCCGGCCGAGCGGCCGCCGCCGCCGCTACTGGCGGAGGAGGCGGCGCCCGAAGCGCCCGTCGAGGCGGACGACGACAATTTCGCCGCAAATGTGGACGACATGGAGGCGAGGGGGCCGGGCACGTGGACTGCGGACCGCGCTGAGGATGCCTCTGGGGCACTGGGACGACTGCTGACGAATGTTGAAGAGGCGACAACTCTCGAGCATTGGGCGGCGCGCGCGCGAGACACACGACCACTCGAGGCGCGCTGTCTCCTTGTTTCTCTGGTTCTGAGTTCGGTCCGCGCTTCTTGCGGCGGCCGGCGATTCCTCGACTCGGCGCGATCACTTCTAAAAACGAGACTCGAAGCGTCAGCGACGACTGCAGCGGCGAACGGCGAGCAAGACGGTGCGTTAACGATGTTCAAATGGAAACAAACGATGTTCAAATGCTAGTACAGTACTGCCCAATTCAAATACGAGTACGTGCAACGTGCTAATCGTAGAAGTTGGTATAGATAAATACGTGCAAAATATACGGAATATATACAAAATTCCTCGTGCGATGGCGTTGTCTGTATGCGGCGCACCTTGCGGCGGCGGCGACGGTGACACGCAAATGCACCTTCTTATGCGAATAAATACTCATGAGACTCGCATAAAAAGATGTGCAATGTGAACAAAACGCATGAGATCAAGTGTCACCACGTCTGCCGGTCGTAGAACAGCAGGTAGGCTTCCTGGCTGTCGAAGGCGGCCCAGTCGGCGTCGGCGCCAAGCTGCACGACGCTGCTGTGGCTTCGTGGCTTCCACGTGTGGGACGTCCGGTTCAAGGTTCCGCTCTCGCCTCCGAAGAGTCGGAGGATCACGAGGCCTTGATCCACGTGCAGCCTGGACTGCCTATCAACCCTCGGCGGAGGGAGGGCAGACCAACGCCACAGACCCTGGGCAACCGCCCCTTCCATGCCGCCTTCGGCGGTCATGGCTTACACACACACACACACACACACACACACACACACACACACACACACACACACACACACACACACACACACACACACACACACACACACACACACACACACACACACACACACACACACACACACACACACACACACACACACACACTGCTGTCGTAGAACCGCCACCAGGAGCCCAGCTCGTGTCCAGCTTTGTGCTTGACGTGGGCGAAAAAAAATGTATACTTTGAAGACGTCGCCAACCGCTGAGCACTTGGAGCTGGAGAAGAGTCGGCTGATGAGCGCGTCGTCGTTGGCGCCGAGCACGCTGGCTGCGCGCAGTCGCTGCACTGTCGCCTGCGCCGAGACCGTCAGCCGCTCGCCCGTCGCGGTCATCAGCTCCCAGTCGACGCACTCAACGAGCAGGTTGAACAGCTCCTGGGCGTTGTGCTGCCGGCTTCTGTCAGCAAAGCCCCACGCCGCCGAAAGGGAGCTCTGAAGAGGAAACGCATGGAAAAACGTCGTGAGAAAGCGACCGAGACGCTAGAGGCTTACCAGAAGCTCTGTAGGTCGGGCTGGGGTCTTGCGCCGCAGCGACTGCAGGATCGAGAGGAGGCTGCACGCGCTGCAGTGGCACTGCTCCCAAGACGGAAAGGAGGCGCTGACGCTGCTGTGCTCCCCCGTCAGGGGCACGTCGCCTTCCAGCTGCCTCGCGGCTCCCAATGTGCCCATTAAGCCCTACAAGACGCCACATTGACGGGTGGGGTGGCATGGCAGAAAACGTGGTTGCCCACGTGTTCGTGCGCCTCCTGGGGAGCCATGCCGCACTCCTTGATCAGCCGTCGGCTGCTCCGGTCCAGCTGCTGAGCGACCGCCTCCTGTGCGAGACGCGGCCGTCACTGAGCATGGTGCACAGTGTCCTTCGTGCCCCTCTCCATTGAGCCATGGCTGCGCACGACCAGTGACGGTGGCGGCTGCCGTTGTCGGCCATCGCCAGCAGCGTCCTTCGTGTAGAGGTAGTAACAGCGAAAAGGCAGCGGTAGTACGCGTCCCCGCTGGCGGCGCGCCGGCTCAACGTGTACATGCGCACCCCACCACGCTGTCGCTGATCCGGCACGAGGAGGGCGTTGCGCGTCAGCGACTTGGTCAGCCCGGTCGAGCGCTGCTTCTCGGACACTCGCGCCGCCAAAGCGCCGCTGTCCTCCAGCTCCTGCTCGCCGATGGGGGTCGACCGCGGGGCGACAGACGAAGCAGGGTCGACGCCAACCTCTTGCCAACCTCCGCATCTCGCACGCGCCTATCCACCGCGCTTTTGCTGACAGTGTGTCCAGTCAGCCATACATGTAACTGGGGGGGGGGGGGGGGGGGGGGGGGGGGGGGGTTGCCCGCCCCCCAGCCAGAATTTTACCCCTACCCAGCCCCCCCCCCCAGACCCCCCCCCCCCCAGAATTTTCCTGAAGTTTTCCAACTTGCCAACAATTGTACAAAGTAGTGTACTTTTTGCCTTTCTCAGTGTATTTTGGCCTTAAAACAGCTAAATAACGCTATTTATCGCCTATTTTAAGGCATTTTTGACCTATTTTTGACTGAAAAGTGCCTATTTAGACACTATTTTGGAACATTTTTTTCCCTTCTGGGACCCCCTCCCTCTTCAAATCTGAGTACCCCCCCCCCACGCTCCCCCCCAGAAGTCTCTCAGACCCCCCCCCCCCCCACTTCAAAAACCCGGTTACATGTATGCAGTCAGCTCCTAGACAACAAGAAGCTTTGGCAAACATTTACAAAAATTATTGGTGACTGCGACTGCCGCACGCTAATTTCTTCAGCGGCTGAGTGAGCCGTTCGCGCTGATGTGCCGCTCCGCATTTCTTGTAGGATATCGCGCACATCGTCGCGGCCCCAAATTTCGATCTCGATCTTGCGCTTCATCGTTTTGCTTGTTTCCGCGACTCTGATGCGATGCAGTTGCATTTGAATAGAGAAAAAAACACGCTATTCTGCGGAGGGTACGGTGATCCCGCTGTGTCCCACGGTGTCCCACTAGGATTTTGAACATCGCAAACATGCGAGCAAGACCAATAAAAAATGGGGAAAAGCAAGTTCATTGTGCCATTGTGCCATTGTGCCATTGTGCCGAGAGAAACACACCATAATATTTTAAATGCGTCGACGCTCAGTGCTCAACTGTTAAATGCTAAAACAACGCGGGCACCACATGCTCGCAGTTGGGCTATTTCCAAAAGACGCAACAGACGCAACAGACGCAACAGACGCAACAGACGCAACGGCTTAGGATTAGGCTTAGACTTTGGCTTTTGCTTAGGCTTAGGCTTAGGCTTTTGCTTAGGCTTAGGCTTAGGCTTTTGCTTAGGCTTAGGCTTTTGCTTAGGTTTAGGCTTCGCTTAGGCTTCGCTTAGGCTTCGCTTAGGCTTAGGCTTAGGGTCTGTTGCGTCTGTTGCGTCTGTTGCGTTTTTTGGTAATTGCCCGCAACGGATCTGTTGTGTCTTGGTTGTGGCTCGCGCACGTTAGGTCCTGTACACGAGCTTTATTTTCCCTATTGTGTCAACGGAGCGAGGCCAAACACCAACTGCCTGGCCTGCGCCAGAGAGGCGAAAACAATCAAGGCGATGGGGCGCAGGAGGCGCCCTTAGACAATAGGCCCGCAAGCGTGAGAGCGTGCGGGCAACGAGAGGCACACAGAGGGGCCAGCGGATGATTGACGGATGGACGCCACTTGAGGCGCCTTGACGCGCCGACGCTCTGGGTCGCGTACACATTGTAAATACAGAGCGCGCAGCAGGGCGACGACTACGGTACTTACAATGTATGTCCGGATACATCAGGATCTTTCTTTTTGAAGTTGTATGTAGAGAAAGTGTGCTAGAAAATGAGCGACGACAAAGCAAACGACAACATCAGCTCGGATGGCTTGCTGAAGCTGCACTTTGTGGATTTGGTAGACGAGGCACTGTCTGTGCTGCTGCCCAGCGGAAAACTCAGCGAGTTGGCGTCGGCTCGCAAGGTGCCGCTCAGTTTGCCTGCGGGTTTGAACGAGTGCTCCTTTCTCGTCGACTGCCAAGCCCTGGCAAATCCGCTGGACCTATATGTCGACTCCTATGGAAAGTGGGGCCAGGGCCAACGCTTCTACCGCTTCCTGACAGCAGGAGCCCATCGCATATATTCTTGCGGTGTATATAAATTTTATTTATTCTATGCTTATAAACGGAATTAGGCTTGAGGGTAAATCGCCATTTTTGAAGAGATTAGGGGGTAATTGAAAGTTTGGGTAATTGAGGTAATTGAAAGTTTTGAAGCCTAAGTGGAGACTCGGTCGAAACAAGCACGTTTGACACGTCACCACAAGCATAGGTGTAACATATTCGTTTGCAAAGCATTGCGTGTAACATTGCAAAGTGGTGCAGTTACAACGAAATGAAACCGACGATAGCTAAATGGCCCGCCCTGTACAACCAAATATGAATTAAAAAAATATAGAAGTAGATAGAATTTATTAGAAGATTACATAAAATCAAAGTGTTGTAAAAAGAAATGTGGCGTGTGACGCGTTGTTTTAGTATTTAACAGTTGAGCACTGAGCGTCGACGCATTTAAAATATTATGGTGTGTTTCTCTCGGCACAATGGCACAATGGCACAATGGCACAATGAACTTGCTTTTCCCTAAAAAATGGCCGGTAGGACAGAACGCGCGCTCCGCGCTCCGCGCTCCGCGCTCGTGCGCTCGAGCGCTCCTGCGCTCTGAGCAACCACACCAAAATATTTCTTCACTAAATTAGGCTTTTTCGAGGCTTAGGCCAGATATGCGAGGCTCAGGCCAGATTTTCGAGGCTTAGGCCACATATGCTGAGGCTTAGGTGCCCAAGGGCCATCCAGGCCCCAGCTTGGGACGTGAAAAATGAGAAACCATATGGCAAATAGCAGTAAAGTGAGCGTGTTTTGTCCTACGCCTAAAAAATTCGGCTAACGCATTTGGTAGGTCCGTGCATCCGCTGCGTCCCGCGTGCGGCGTAGTCTCGAAACAAACGTTTTACGAAATGCGTAACCGTAACCGGCGTCACCTTAACCGTCACCGGTGTAACCTTAAATTACTGTATTGCGGATGTTAAATGATTTGTTTGTTAACAATGGAACGCTCTTCGTTTACAACCACAGCCTAAGCCTAAGCAAGGCAAAAAAAAAACATTTCATACCGTAGGTGGTATTGTACATTGAGACAAACCCAGTTTAGTGTGAAGGGTCAAGAGAAACACAAAGACAAAGAAGCAGTGCGTGCACTGGCTGCACGACGACTTCTTACCAACCATCCAGGTTTTGGCTCAAGCAGGCAGCAGCTGCACCAGGAACGAGTGATAGCTTCTAGTTGGTGTAGCGCTGACTCGATGGCACGTGCAGGAACTGCTTTGAGACTCCTCCAAGCACCAGTTGCTCGGCTCGCAATAGTATGGTGGCGTCGTCGCCATTGCAGCATTTCCAGCTGCTTCCACGTCCAATCGTCGCCTGAACAAACCAAACCAAACAGAACCGGTTCCAGACAAACGATGTGCCAATGTTGTTTAAGCGCTGGCGGACGCTGCGCTTCGGGCGGTCGCAAAGCATGGCCAAGTCGTCGACAGAACCCGTCAACTGTCTAGGCATGCCATGGAAGTAAGAAGCCAAAATTGAGGCAGCAACCCAAGTGGAACGGGGTGCAGTGCAGTGCAGCAGCGGAAAGTCTGAACTCCTGCAGAGCAAGTGACCCATTTGATAACAGTTGTTGCTCGAGCGGCTACACACACCTCTTGCGTTTCAACATTATCCTCAAATATCTAATCGCGAGTTTAAACAACCGCGATACAGTAATTTAAGGTAGCGTCGGTTGCGGTTACCGTTACGCCGGTTAAGGTTACGGATTTCGTAAAACGCCCCTGCCCCCCCCCCCCCCCCGGACGATGCACGCACCACACGCTCTGTACGCGCATATTCAAAAAAAAACAACATCACGCTTCGTAGTGCGGAGTCCGTACGCGCATATTCAAAACCGCGTAAGTCCATTGAACTAAGTTACTTCCACAGCAACACTTTTAGCGGGTGGTATGCCGTGTGGTCGTGACCCGTCCCATCCTCAGTGACTGTTTGCGACATCTGCGTAAATGTTATAAAAGTAAAAAGGTGCTGTCACTAAATGCATTCTGCCATAAGCGTTCCACTGATTTTTAGTCTCTTGCAGCCGATCAACTACAATTAAAACAATCCAAAGCCAAATGCGGCGACACGAGATCCAGTGAAGGGGTTGGCTCGGTTGTCTTGAGTTTTGAGCTAGTTTCGGGTCTGTAGCGTCACGTTTACAGTCAGGGACTCAATTCATTTGTCTTTCGTGACGCTAACTGCGTTGACGACAGCGGTAGCGCTCTGCTTGTCGAGTCCCAGGCAGCGAGCCAGCTCCTTGCGTACGACGGCGCTGAATGCGGCCACTGCGAACGGGTTCGACAGGTTCATGAGGTCGCTCGAGAAGTACATCCAGCCCATGGCTCCTGTAGCGACCGCGTCGACACCATTGCAGACGCAATTTGAGAAGACACCAGCAAATGGTTTCACCGACCCACGACGTCGAGCGTCACTTGGATGTAGAGCGTGGAGGCGACGTAGCCCATCATCTCGGTGTAGAGGATCAGGCCCGAGGCGGTCAGCCGCAGCTCGGCAACCATTGACTGCGAACCCGACTTAAGTCTACAACGGGCACGACTGTGCTTGTATCTGGGACCTCGGAAGGAGCACAGTCAGTCTGAGCGTTCATCTCTAATAGGTACCTAGATACCGTTTTTTGCCATTTCCAAAAAAAATCCTTATTTCTGCCCTGATAGGGACACTTCCAGCCCCCCCCCCCTTCCTCCCGGAAGCACTGATGGAGGGGGGGGGCTACAGTAGGAGTTACCAAGGGTACCCCAGATCGATTGGCCGCAGTGCATACAGTGCGTACCCATAGACTTTGCAGGCGATGACCAAGTAGAGAAGAAAGCCAGTGAATGCGCACGCCAACGCAATCATGGTGTTCGCAAGCCCGAACCAGATGGTGTACTCGTCGTTGTAGAACAAGACCATAGTCGTCGAATTGGGCAGAAGAATGAGCCGCGGGTCGCTAAAAGGAGTCATTCCCAAGGCAAAGACGGCGACTGGAAAGAGCCACTGCGCGCAAAGGCAACAGACTAGAGTGCGGCGCGACCACATCTGTAAAGCAATGCACCTATCTACCCATTCCGCATATATACATTGTATAGGTATATGCACCTCTTCGTGTTCAGTGGGATAGAGAACCGCCGTGAAGCGATTCACGACGAGCAGCAGCGTGCCGATGAACTGACTCGTCGTCGCCTGTATGCTCAGCTGAATGCTCGTCTTGAGGGGCGTCTGATCCCATTTGGTGTAAAAATCGATGAAGGCAGGAACTCCAAGAAATATCGGTCGTGACGCCAAGATCTGAAAGCAGCGTGCACTCATCTTCTACGTTCGTCTCTGCCTTATCCACGTCAGGTGCACTTCCTTCGGGTGGTTTGTGTTGTGGGCCGCTCAATTACAGCCGCTAGTGAGCGAATGATTCGGTTCGACATGATTGAGTTGGTTGAGTTCGAAATTTGCTGCAGTGGTATTGGAACTGACGACGCCCATATCTAGGTAACTGTTTGTCCAATCGGATTTTCCGTCGTTTTGCATAAGCAATTAACATTTCAAACAAACATGTAACATTGCTTCTATAACAAAAATAGGCCACACAAATATCTTCGAAGACGCGTGAGAAATCGGGGATTGAAAATGGCCAGAAATAGTGGGACACCCTGTACATTCTAAGGCAAGCATGACCCAAGAAAATACACTGAAAGGGAAGAGTCCTTGAGAATTGAACCCAGGGCCTAATGAGTCCTCAGTTCTCCAACCACAGGGTCATCTCACCGGACAAAACTGAAACGCACGTTAATGACGGATCCCTCAAAGTCGGCGACGGCGACGAAGAGACAGAGCGTGAAGAAGGAGGATCGGAGCGTCTCCTCGCGCCGACGACCGCGCAGAATCAGCCAGCAGAACAGCAAGTAGAAGGGCACGCCAATCGCGTACAGTGCATACGAGAAATAAGCGTAGAGACAGAACACGGTCCAGCAAGCCATGCCACCGACTAGCGGAAGAGAATCAAGGACTGCAAAGAGAAAAGCTGAAGCAACAACTGAAGACCCTGATTGCGTGTCAAGCTCTGATCAGCCCTGTACGTGCCGGCTAATGTGCACTCGCAGCTGTGTGGCGTGTGGCGAAGTGCGTTTTTCGCTTGCTCTCGCAGACTAATCATCTAGTCGCGTGCGTTCAGCGAGAAGCTGGTTTCTAAGACGCTACCCACCGTGCAAATTAGAGTGGAACTAAACGTGACCGAGCGCTGCACGTAGCACCCTAAGCGCATCCTCCAAAAGGGGTCAAAAAGTCAAAAAAAGCAGACTAGAAATGTGTTAGCGACTGCGCCTTTTGTGGCATGGTTCACTGTACTGCTCTGAGCTGAGACCCGACCATTTTTGTTAGAGCATTATTCACACAGAATGGACTGACATACAGGCAGGTACACACCGTCGTGCAAGTAGTATGCTGTGCATGTCAGCCTCCTGAAATACAATGTAACGAACAATACAAGTTCAAATTCGGCAAAACAATTGCAATCTTTGCAAAGCGCTGAGCTAAGCTAAGCCAAATTGCATCTTTTTGAGAAACAGTGAATGGCTTGGTATAGAGGGCACACTGGGTTTTGACCCCCCCCCCCCACCCCAACTCCCAAACATTTAGGCTTATTTTTAGGCTTAGGCTTTGGCTTTGGCTTCGGGGGGGGGGGGCTCAAAACGTTATTAACCGTATTCAGCCGTAATTTACATTTTGTATCTCTATAAACTTGGGGACATCCTAGCGGCAACAGTTAGTCCTCTGCCCTAAGTTAGGCCCCTAACGAGTCCGCGGAGAGCTACCTACGTTTACGTTGCCCGGATTTCCTTTTGCCAAAAGGGGCTAGCACTTTTGTGCGTGTGGGCGCCAAACGAAAATTTTGAACTGTTCTCTTTGCGTACATTGTATCTCGGCTTTTCTTTCCTCTCAGTATTTCTGTGCATAGCTACTGAAAAATGAACAAGGCCGGTTCCAAGCGCAATTATGACGAGGAGAAGGAGAAAATTAAGCAGTTCTTGACC
This sequence comes from Paralinhomoeus sp. GSCO2_6, assembly GCA_030248085.1. Lineage (NCBI taxonomy): Eukaryota > Metazoa > Nematoda > Chromadorea > Monhysterida > Linhomoeidae > Paralinhomoeus > Paralinhomoeus sp. GSCO2_6. Next base: position 13,941 of record JASAMY010001777.1, read on the forward strand.
GAGTTTTACTACGACCGGAGCGCCGAAGACGACCCTATGGAGGGTGCGGATGACGATGGCGTGGCGAAGATTTTTCCCTACCCTCGCCAGATCGAGCGCATCGCCAATCGGCAGCAGGTGGGTTTTGTTTTTGCAAATTTAGATTTTAAATCGACAAGAAAAATTGCAGGTGGCGCTTCGAATCGAGCTGGAGCACGTGCACCTGCACGATCCGGAGTTGTACGACAGTGTCGTGGGCAACGTGCTGCGCTACCGAGCGCTGTTCGCTGAGGCCGTCGACGAGCTGGTCGACGTTCTCCAGAGGGCGGCGGACGCGGTGCACCGATCTCCCCCCCCCCCTCCCTCCTCATCCCCCTTAGTCCGCCTAAATCCCTCGTAGATGCCCGCGGCGACGGCCGCGCTGGACTCGTTCATCCAGCAGCGCATGGAGATGGCCAAGGACCGACGCAGACGCGCCGCCACGTCGGCCGCCGAGCTGGAGGACGTGCCGCTGCCAGACGACTGGAAGAAGGACTACCCGCCAGAGCTGATGCGCCGCTTGTACGTTGGCGCGTACCGTGCGTGCGTGCGTGCGTGCGAGCACGCACACGCGCACGCCCGCCCGCCCACGACTGTAGGTGGACCCGGGCGAGGGTGGGGGGTTTCACCCCCCTGGCCAAGGCCATCCCGTTTTTTTTTGCGTGAGCAACCCCCCCCCCTCTGGCTTTTGACCCAATGTACGCCTATGTCCAACATCCCAACAAGCGCCCACGCACGCACTTCCGCGATTTCGCTGGCTCTTCAGCGAGGTGTACTTCAAGCCCTCTGCCGAGACGAAGTCGCTGTCCGTGCGCGACGTCAAGGCGGCGCACATCGGCAAGTTCGTCTCCGTTCGCGGCGTCGTCATCCGCTCGACAGAGGTGAAGCCTCTCGCCTCCGTCGTCACCTACACCTGTGACACGTGCGCCAACGAGACCTATCAGGAGGTGTGCCTGCCTGCCTCGCCTGATTACACTGTAAGTAGCTAATTACATTAATTAATGACGGCAGGTGACGGGCCCGGCCTTCATGCCCCTCAACGGCTGCCCTAGTCCAGATTGCGTGGCGGCGCGCGCCAACGGCAGACTCCAAGTGCAGGTCAGGGGCTCGAAATTCGTCAAGTTCCAAGAGGTCAAGATACAGGAACAGGTACCGTATTCTAGGCCATTCTTTGCGTCAAACACTTGTCATGTGTACCGACCCAGCAATTTTTTCCACAAGCTGTCTCGACTCTGAAATTGGGGGGGGGGGGGGGGGTAAAGAATACGAAGGCGCGGATGTTTTTTTTGGGGGGGGGGGATTAGAGGTCATCCCTCATAGATGGGCACAGCCCGGTCCCAGCCCGGAAATTTCTGGGCTGAAATCTTGGAGGACTTCGCACTTCGCAGCAAAAATTTGGAGGACTTCGCAGTGCGAAGCGCGGCGAGGGCCTGCGAAGTCCTCTGGTAGATGAAAGGACTTCGCCATGGCAAAAAACGTGAGGACTTCGCAGCTGCGAAGTCTACAGGCCAGTGCACAGACTATATTTGTGAGAACAAAACTGAGAGACTTCGCTGAACCTTTATTAGCCTATTTCACACTGCAAAGTCTCTAATTGGTCAGAGGAAGCTCGCATTTTGCTGAAAGCTTGAAGTCAGCATGCCTTTTGCACTGTGAAGTCCATAGTGAATGGAATGGTTTTTCCGGTCAAACGCTGGTCAAACGATATACTTGAGGTTTCTAAGGAGAATTTTTGTTGCAGAATGTGCAGAATTTCGGCGCTTTTTTTCTGGCAAAGAATGCATTTTCATTGCTCTATGCGTTTTTTGGGTCGAATTAGCACAACAATTGCCCACAGCTCTACCAAATTAGGACCTAAAAATCATGTTTCAGCACCTCCTCTAAACATCTTTCTTTGCCCCTCGCAAAACCAAATACTGGCTACATCACTGCTTTAAACAATCCCCAATAATGCTGATTAAGGTTATTTAGTTCATCCAGGTTGCTTTTTAAGTAGATTTATGGGGTTTAAAGCATAGGTGTAACTGAGTAGGGTGTAGGTAGGGGTCACCCCTCCCCCAGCTTCGGTCAATCCTGCGCAAAAAGTAGGACCACCCCCCAGGGTTGCACAATTTAAAAAAAAAAAGTTTTTTTTTTAAAAAAAAAAAAGTTGGATTTTTTTTTAAATTAAAAAAAAAAAATTTCTCTGTTTTTGGGTAAAATTTAGCTTTTGAGTGGCAAAAAGGCGTTTAAATGGTGTTTAGATGGTACAATTAGTAGTTATTCATGCATAAACTTGCTTATTAGCACCAAAACCAAGCTCTTTTTGGGGTTCCCAACTGGTTCCCAACATAGTGCGATACCGTACAGGACCATTTAGAGGCAGCGGCTTTGTCACCATTTGACTAAAACGATGCTAAATACGCTTCTAAAGGATTTAGGGAAGCACTAGTACTTGTGTTTGACACTCTAATAGGCTAAAAGTATCTTATAGTACAGGTATTTGGCGCCAATGATGGCTCCTAAGTCAATTTAAAAAAAAAATTTTTTTTTTAAAAAAAATATTTTTTTTTTTAATTTAAAAAAAAAAACTTGAAATTTTTTTTTTTTATGCACCCCTGCCACCCCCCCCCCCAGCTGGAGTCAAACCTGCACTGACTGCAGGTTACCCCTAGGGCTGATTGTGTGTATTTGTTGTATAATTATCAAAAATTTCGCCTGCGGCGCAGTATTTTACGTACCTACAGACCATTTTGGAGTCTTTCGAGCATGTTTTTGTCCAAAAATTCACCAAATTTTGTGTTTTGTGTTTTCAGCATTACACAAAGCATTTTCTAAGTCATTATTGAGACCGGAAAACGAGAAATTGTATCAAATTTGGCCGTGCAAGTAACCCCCATTGACTTTTGAAAAATCCCGGATTTACCCAGCCCTCCCCCAGTTACACCTCTGGTTTAAACGCACTAAAAGTGTCGTTTTTGCCTTTTTTTTTAGCACTTTTTGGACAATTCTGACAACCATTTTTTTTAGTTTCCTCGTCAAAGTCTGCACTTGCTTGAACTTCATCTAAGTTCACAACAATGATAGCAAAACTATTTTAAATTTTTTGAAGTGCACTTTACCCTGAAGCAACCCAACGAGAAGATGTGGAGAAATGGGGAGGGGATGGAGGGACTTCGCAGCCAGCCCAAAAATTTCCGGGCTGAGCACGTGAGCGTGCCCATCTATGATCCCTATACTTGACCCGGATTCATAGGTGTAGATTGGGTCAAAAGCCGGGGAGGGGTGGCTGCGCCGGGGGTTACGAGGGGGGAGGGGTCTCCCGCCATCCCGCCGGGATCGAAAATTTTGGTGGAGGGGTGGTCGAAGTGGAAGATTTCGTTCGATATTGGCGATGGCCAGGGGGGGGGGGTCGCTCCTTCAAAAAAGCGGGATGGCCTTGGCCGGGAGGGGGGCTGAACCCCCTACACCCCCTCCCCCTGAGCCCACCTATGCCCAGATTTGGTCTGCCTAGTCCTACCCCAACTAATCTTGGGTCCAGACTGTATTTTTTTGCCAAAAGTCCCCCATGAAATGAGTGGGCTGTGAACCACCGCAGCTCTTGCACGCACGCAAGAAGACGGAAAGCCGATGTGTTCGCTTCGCTGCTTCAGAGCGACCAGGTGCCTGTGGGGAGTATTCCTCGCTGCCTGACGGTGTACGTGCGCGGCGAGAACAGTCGCCGCTGCGGTCCGGGGGACAGCGTGGTGCTGGCGGGCGTGTTCCTGCCCCAGGCCAAGCAGGGCTACAAGCAGCTGGCGGGCGGACTCACGGCCGAAGTCTTCCTAGAGGCGCACGTGCGTGTTTGCTGCCGATTAAAAGAGGACTTCCTTCTTGATGTGCGCCGTATTCGGTCGCAACATATGGCGATTACGTACACCCGAGGGGCTCAGAGGGGGCCAAATTCTTCCGCCTAGCAGGAATGGGCCGCCCGCATCGCTTAGGCATTCGGAGCGTTCGCCGCTTGCAAAGATCAAAAAGGTTTAATAACTCAGTCCATGGCGGGAGTCGAACCCCCGACTTTGAGTGCGCTAGCGACGACGCCCTGCCGCTGAGCTACGTCGCCCTCCTCGCTTGCCTTTTTGGAGTCTCCTCACTCGCTCGTGTTGGTGGGGGGGGGTGTGTGCTTCTTCCAGCCTGAGAGCGACGATGCACGAACTGAAGAAGGCTGCACTATCTCTCTGGTCCGATTTTTTTTTAGAATGTCGAGAATCTGAACGCCACCGATGAGACGGACGAAGAAGAACGGCTTGACGACTGGACCGAGGAAGAGGCGCAGCTCAGTCAGTGGCTTACGGAGCCCCTTCCTCTTTAATACCCCCCCCCCCCCCCCCCCGACAAACCGGCGGCTTCTTGTAGCGGTTGTTGTTGTTGTTGTTGGATTGAGGGCAATGGCCGTCAGGCCGTCAATGATGCCTTCCTCCTAATCGTCTCTGGTCCCAGTTAGCCACGAGCCAAAGGCATTCGAAAGAACACGGTCGGCAATCTAGGGCAGCGACAGCACGAGAAAATCCATTGACAGGGAAATCATCGTTAGTCGATCCCTCAAGAATAGAACCCTGGACGAGTCGCGCAAGATGCCGATTCTCTACCACTAGGCCATACGCTGCTCGAACGGTGGGGGGAGGTGCGTTATTCGCATCGCATCCTTTGAGTTATGCCGTGTTTTGTTGTGTTGTTGTCGTAGTGGAATTTTTCACTTGGGTTGAATTACACTCCGTCGAATCCTTGCAGTCAGCCAGCCGAACTTTTACGAGTTGCTGTCCCAGAGCATCGCGCCCGAGATCTACGGGCACGAGGACGTCAAGAAAAGTCTCCTACTGCAGCTCGTCGGCGGCGTCGACCGCAACGCGGCCGGCATGAAAATCAGAGGTGAATTCTTCTGTTTTTATTATGGGAATAATAGCGCGCTTCGTAGCCCAGACAATGAGAGCGTTCTTTCATCCCTTGTTGACCAATCAAGCAATTCATTCGTGCGTACCGCGGCGGATGGCAGTTGAAGCACCCGACCACAGGATGGCGCCCTACCACTGAGATACTCCCCCTTAAACTTGAACTAATCTTGGGTTATCTTCCTACTCAAGGATTGTGTCACCTAGCGAAACGCTGTGCAAAGACGTTTATTTCCCCCACCATGGGACAGTATTGACTCTTTTAGAGTTTTTAATTTTTTAATTGAATTTTTATTTTTAGGCGCCATCAACATTTGCCTGATGGGCGACCCGGGCGTGGCCAAGAGCCAGCTGCTCTCCTACATCGACCGCTTGGCGCCGCGCAGTCAGTACACGACGGGTTTGAAAAATTTGGATTTTTTTTTTGCAATTTCTTTTATTTTTTACAAAATTGAATTTTAGGCCGCGGCAGCAGTGGCGTGGGCCTTACGGCGGCGGTAATGCGCGACCCTCTGACCGGGGAGATGACTCTGGAGGGCGGGGCGTTGGTGCTTGCCGACAGGGGTGGGTTCTTATTAGAGAACATGTATTTGTCCCAGCGCAATTTAGACAGCTCTGGGCTGGCAAGTAAGCACTCTTTTTGCGCAGGAATTTGCTGCATCGACGAGTTCGACAAAATGATGGACGGCGACCGGACGGCCATTCACGAAGTGATGGAGCAGCAGACCATTTCCATCGCCAAGGTCAGCGCGTGCGTGCGTGCGTGCGTGCGTGCGTGCGTGCGTGCGTGCGTGCCACCTATGGATATTAGCAACTGCCGCTCCACCGCCACCACCCCTAGTTTGGCTTGCGGTGCTTTTTAGCAGCATCCCGTATCTGTGCGCTTTCTAGTACTTTACATATTTTGTCAATTAAATTTAATAGGCGGGCATTCTGACGACACTGAACGCTCGCACGGCAATTTTGGCGGCCGCGAACCCCGCCTTCGGTCGCTACAACCCCAAGCGGAGCATCGAGCAGAACATACAACTGCCCGCGGCGCTGCTCAGTCGATTCGACCTCCTTTGGCTCATACAGGTGCGCCTAGAAATGTGTTGTGCGTGTCAGGGGTGGGGGGGGGGTAATAAATTGGGACCTTGTTGGGGGGCTTTCTAAGGGAGCACATACGTCGGTACACTCGTACGCATACACAAACGCGGCCATTCATTCATCCAGACAGGAAAAACTGCCATCTGAATGGTCGCTCGTTTAGGAAAGGGGCTTGATAAACTGAAAGACCTCCGGACGAGGGAGGCTAATTATAGGGTTTGCGGTATTTATTGAAAGACGCCGTGCTACAAACCCGTGCAAATCACGCGACATTCGTCGCCGTCGGTATTGCTTCGAAATCGTGTCCTAGCGCTCCTATATGGTCCATACATGTAACTGGGGGGGGGTTGCCCGCCCCCAGCCAGAATTTTACCCCTACCCAGCCCCCCCAGACCCCCCCCCCAGAATTTTCCTGAAGTTTTCCAACTTGCCAACAATTGTACAAAGTAGTGTACTTTTTGCCTTTCTCAGTGTATTTTGGCCTTAAAACAGCTAAATAACGCTATTTATAGCCTATTTTAAGGCATTTTTGACCTATTTTTGACTGAAAAGTGCCTATTTAGACACTATCTTGGAACATTTTTTCCCTTCTGGGACCCCCTCCCTCTTCAAATCTGAGTACCCCCCCACGCCCCCCCCCCCCCCAGAAGTCTCTCAGACCCCCCCCCCCCCACGGCAAAAACCCGGTTACATGTATGATATGGTCCCGATAAAACGTTCTGGGAAGTGGGCTGCTCCCCCCTCTCATTTTGCCTAGGTGTATGCACGCGTACAATGTATCCCATATTAGGGGGTCAGACGCTGACGCGCTGACCCTGATAGTGCAGCCAAGGGACGCTGCACTGTGCGGCTAAGACGGCCGGTGCGCACGCGCTCTCTCCAGGACAAGCCCGACCGCGACAACGACCTGCGTCTGGCGCAGCACATCACGTACGTGCACAGTCACGGCAAGGAGCCGCCCAAGGCACACTTCGAGCCTCTCGACATGGCCTTCATTCGGTCTGTGCGTGCCTGCGTGCGTGCGTGCGTGCGACGCAGGCCGTAACCGACAAACGGGGGGGGGGGGGAGGCCTTTTTTTACAAAGGGTTCTTTTTCCCCACCCACAGACACCGGGGAAACCCCCCCCCCCCCCCCCCGCACGCACGCACGCGCTGGTGCGTGCGAGCGTGTCACAGACAAATGAGTGTTGCTGCGTTGTTGCAGCCGCTACGTGAAGGCGTGTCAGCGCCTCCAGCCGACCGTGGCGGAGCAGCTGACCGAGCGCATGGTGACGGAGTACGTGCAACTGCGCTCCAGGGCGCGCTCGGAGCGAGACACGACCTTCACGTCGCCCAGGAACCTACTGGCCGTGCTCAGGCTCAGCACCGCCATGGTCAGACACCAACACCTATTGACGCCGCCAGTGCCACCACACGGCACTTTTGGCCGACTACAACGCGAGAACTTGGCATTGGCTGTAGGCGGGTCCACAATTACTGCGCCGGGGAGTCGAACCCCCGACCGCGAGCGTGTCTAACCGACGCCCTACCACAGAGACATTAGGGAGCCAGCCCCCCCCCCCCCCCAGGAACGGACTGACTTGGCCTCATCTCTCACTAGCAGCGGTCAGTCCGGAGACCGGGGATTATTTGTACCCAGAGAGAGTCCCTCGCGATCATAGAAACGGCCCACACACAAAGAAACGAGCAAAGCACAAAGACAGCCAGAGACGCAAGCACGCACCCAATTCTCTGACCGGAAGAAACGACCGATTGCAGTGCCGCGTCCGTCTCCGCGAGGAGGTGACGCCGGCGGACGTGGAGGAGGCGTGTCGGCTCATGCGCGCCAGCAAGGACTCTCTGCGCGCCGAGAAGGACAAGACCAAGCAGTGCGTGCGTGCGTGTGGGCCTTGTCGCAAGACGACGCAACCGCCCCCGCTCAGGCCAGTGCGTCCCATGGACCGCGCGTACGCGGTACTGCGCGACCTCTACCTCGAATTGGGAACGGATGAGGATAAGGAGATCTCCCTCGAGCAGGCCAGGAACAAAATCGTATCCAAAGGTCCGTTCGTCAGTCCGTCCTGCGCGTCCGTGCGTGTACGTGTGTGGGTCGCGCAGGCATCGAGGAGTCGGCGCTGCAGGACTGCCTCGACTACTATGAGGCGAGCAGCGTGCTCATGGTCAACAACGCCCGCACGAAAGTGCTCTTTATGGTCCACGATTAAGTCGAGCGTTGTCGCTCGCTTGCCTCTTTTGCGAATGCGATCCGCCCCTGTCTCCGCTACCGTTTGCTAGCGTCTCTTTTTTTTTGCGCGCAATCGTAACTTCTGACGTTTCGCGTAACAAGGCGTAAAAACGCAATACCCGCAACACCCACACTGCGAAAACCTAAGCCTAAGCCTCAGCGAAAGCCTAAGCCTAAACGAAGTCTAAGACGAAGCGAAAGCCTAAGCGAAAACCTAAGCCTAAGCGAAAGCCTAAGCCTAAGCCTAAGCCTAAAACAAAGCCTAAGCCCAAGCAAAAGCCTAAACCTAAGCCTAAGCGAAGCCTAAGCCTAAGCAAAGCCTAAGCGAAAGCCTAAGCCTAAGCCTAAACGAAAGCCTGAGCGTAAGCCTAGGCGAAGCCTAAGCCTAAACCGCAAGTGTGGGTGTTGCGGGTGTATTTTATCTAACGCCCGAAGCACTGACAGCAGACGATGTGTGTGCGCGAGTAAACTGAGAATGGTTTGTTTACGCATTCTCAGGAATGAGAAACAAATGAGGAAGCGATTGTAGACATTCGTATACTGGGTGGGTGGGTATTGATTGGGTGCGGCCGTACTACGCTTGTGTCTTGTAGTTTGGCGAATTCGTGGTCGATTGACGTTAGTTGGTGTGGGAGCCTCAACGCATACAACGCAACGATTGTTTCCGTACAGTTACCCCGACAGAAGTCACCTTCACCGAATTTGCTAAAATCGTTGTCCACCTTGGTCCGCTTCTTTTCGTTCTCTGTAACTGTGGCGTGTGGCTCTATTCGCAGCCGTTGTACGCGTCCGCTTCTCTCTGTGCGCATATGTGCACTCTGGACTCGCAGGTGACAACCAGGAACAGTTGGTCGTAGGTGTTCTCGACTCTCTTGAACGCCTCTTGGAACTTTGTCTGGATGGTCTCCTCAGGAAGGTCGCCTGAAATGCGGCTTTTTGTGATCGAATCCACTACTTTGGCGGACGGTGCCATTGTGCGAAAGGGTTGCTTTTGGTACTGGCTATGTTTGCAGTTGCACTGCGGGCATGGTGCCAGACAATGTCATGTGCTATCGTGCTCATCGTGTGGTTGCCCGGTCTTGTTCGCCTTTACGCATGTACCTATAACCGGGTGGCCGGGGAGGTGGGTCAATATTCGTTATATGAGGAGTGGACCTAAAAGCGTTAGGGGAGAGGTGTTACTGTCAAAGTGACCTCCAACTGAGGTCGCCTTTCCCAGTTGCAGGCACACCACACATGCTGGTTCGGGATCACTGAACCGCTGAACCAACCAATACTTTTGCTGCTACCTAATTCCGTAATGCATTCGACTGATCTCAGGCCTGGGGTGGGCTGTTTGCTGCAGCGCCTTCGCTAAAAGAACCATCCAACCAACCAACCGCCACCCACACTCGCATCTGTTGACACCCTGCGTGTCGCCGCGCTCGCAGAAGATTTCGCTGAAGCTAGGCTCAGTGGAGGACTTGGTGACCCGCGCTCGCTTGCACGTCGTCTCTACGAGTCCCTTGTCGATCTCGGCCGACCGCTCCTCGTCCGTCACAAATCGGGTGTATCTATTGAAAAAGGAGCGAAATGCTACCACAACAGAAATATGCTAACATTTCAGTTGGGGCTAACTACACATCCCACCCTTCTACGGGTCGCCACCGTCGTGCTGGGACTTGATGCAAGCCATGAATCTTCCAATAGTGTCCAGCGAGTGCAATGTCCTTGGGTACGGTGCCATCTGGGGCTATTAGAGGATTTACGGTAGGTAGGTCCTAAAGCAGAGCGAGAAAATACCCTTCAGCGTAGTGGTTCCAGCACAGCTTCCACGCAGAGGCAGCAAAGGGCGCCATCAAAATCGAAATCGACAGCAGCAGCTTCATGTTCTCGTTCTGTTAAAGGCAGTGGCGACACAGTGCAGTCTCTCTCTCTCTCTCTTAGGTTAGCATGCCTGCTGTCGAACGTTGCCGCTTGTACTATCCATTTATGCTTTACTGCTGCACTTCTGCAGCTAAATCAATGCAACGCAAGCCCAATATACCTGCAACGATCGTAAGTACGACGCTGCAGGCACATTTATGTTGGAGCGCGGCCTATTTGCGTCGCCCTCAGTTTTGCGATGCCCTTACCTGTACGTACGTACGTACCTATGACCGTGGGGTGGGAGTACACAACCCCTTTACGTCGTGCTTTCAGCGCAAGTGCTCGCCAGAGGAAGGGCCGTAGGTACTTGTTTCTTGGACTCATCAGTTGACTCACTTGGTCCGCTGCATTTCACGTACCTGTCATATGAGAAATGCTGTGCAAGCATTGATTTGCGACGTTTTAATGGTTTGGGCGGTTTCGTTTCGACAAATTCCAGAAAAATGCCAGACGCGACGCAGGAAAAACTGAAAAGCGCGCGGGCGCTGCATTGATACAACAAAAAGAACCTTTCAGTTCTGTCCTTCTTTAATGGTTTATGTAATGTCGTACTTTTCTGTTTTTTCTGTTTCTGTTACACCTTTTTCTGTTCCGAGCGGCTTGATGTCGTGCGTCTCTGACAGGGAGATCTTGACTGACACATTGGAGAGTCCAACAGACACCAACCACCCGACGGACAAACACAACGACAGAAGACAACAAACATAACACGGCACGGACACAATAAACGCGCCGACCAGCGAGCGCGCAGAAACTTTCCGCATTTTTGCCCCATTCTCACTTGTTTGCGGTTTTGTCACTTTTTCCTCATGGGCCCGCCGTTATTCGGGAGGCTTACGGTAGGGACGTCAGCGTCTGAGCAGTCTCTCAGCGGCCGCGTTGACGTCGTTATGAGAGTCGCGCAGGGCGCGCGCGCAGCGGTCGCGGTCGCCCAGGCCCATGGCGACCAGGGAGCCCACCGCCTCCTCCGACGGCGGCGGCACCGCTGCGCCCCGCACCGTCCCACCGCCAGCCGTCGCCAATCGACGCATCAGTTGACGCTCGTACTCTTCCAAAGCCTCGGCGCGCTGACAAGGCAGTGCACTCAAGTGCGTGTGCGTGCGTGCGCGCCCAATGCAGCATGCGACTTTTCCAACACCCCCTCCCCAGGATTTTTCCCAAGGGATTTTCACCTTGTCTAAAACGATAACAGTAAGAAAATGTTGGTGTTTTTAGTGCTTTACAGTGCTATATCACCATAAGACGGCTAACTAACACTATTTAGAGAATGTTTTGAGCCATTTTTGTTCAAGAAGTACCAATAGAGGTCACAAAATGGTCGCCCCCAACAAAAATTTGCTCCAGCCACCTTCCTCCGGAAACGTGCCATTCCCCCCCCCACTCTTCCAGACCCGGTTACAGGTATGCAATGCAATGCGCAAAGAAAGACCTGTCTCTCCGCTGTCGCTGCCACGGGCAGAATTTTGGAGGTCGTCAGTTGCTTCTCGAACGCATAATGAAACAGTCTGATCGGTGTCAGTTCGGAGACCGTTTCCGCGATAGGCGCGATCAGATCGCAGAGTTTTGATAAGAGAAGTCGCAGTGGAAACGCGCGCAGCAAAAGCTGCGACAGCACGCCGCAGCCAAAAGTCAGCGCGGAGGTGGGAAACTCGGCGAGGCAAATCTGAAAATTAAAAAAAATTCGACGGAAAAAAGACGCAAATGTCCCCACGCAACCAAATACCTGCAGACTAAACAGGAACGGCAGGTGTTTCGCGCTGAATAGCGGCACGACGCCAAAGAGATGAAAGTGGGGCAGGTAGGGCACTTCCAGCCAGTAGGCGCACACGACGGAGCCCAGCAATCCAAATCTGCAATTTTCACAAAGAATTCCTACTCCTGTAACCTTCACTTCACACGTCACTTTAATTTTAGCCCTCAACAGCACATTGTGCAGCAATCAGTGCAGCACTGTTCAAGCTTGAAGGGAGGGGGGGGGTACATCACTCGTATGACCAGGGCATCCCCCCACCACCAGGACAGGATTCCTCCAACCCAGTTAGACATTTGGGGGGGGGCAGGAAAGGGGCCAAGAATAGTTGTGCCCCGAACTAGAATATATTATGGAGAAAATATCGTTAACTAGTGCTAATTTGGTGTCAAATCACCTTAAAATGGAAGATTCTAGACGAGGATAAATGGGGAGACTGGCAAGACACGCCCCAATACCTGTATGTAACCGAATCTGGCAAAGTGTGTGTGGGGGGGGGGCATGGCGCTTTGGAGTGTTTGGAGCAAAAATTGGGAAAACCTCAAATCCTCCAGGCAGCGAGACCATAGGTATAACTGGGCCGGGTGTAGGTCCCCCCTCCCCCCCCGCCCCCCCCCGAGCCCCCCCCCCCCCCCCCTGGCTCATGGGGAGCACCCCCCCCCCCAGCTTTGGTCAATCCTGCACGAAAAGTAAGAGGCCAACCCCCCCCCCCCCCCCCCCCCCCCCCCCCCCCCCCCCCCCCCCCCCCCCGCCCCCCCCCAGCTTTAGTCAATCCCGCACTCCTTGCAGGTTACCCCTATGGCTGAATTGTGTTTCTCATACTTCCCAAGGTGTTTTCAGGCCTGTGAGCAGCATATATTGTCCGAATATCAAAAATTTCGCCTGCGGCGCTGTCTTTTACGTGCCTACAGATAATTCTGGAGTATTCTGAGCGCGTTTTCGACCAAAAAATCATCAAATTTTGCCTGCGTCGCTGTATTTTTGCTCCAACTGACCATTTTTACAGTCGCCGCTGAAGCACGTTTTTTTTACCAAAAATTCACCAAATTTTGCCTGCGGCGCTGTGTTTTCGGCACGAAGCATTTTTCTAGATCATTGTTGAGGCTGGAAAACGAAAAATTGTATCAAATTTGGCCGTGCAGGTCACCCCCATCGACTTTTGAAAAACCCGAGATTCATTCCTCCCCCCCAGCTTCGACGGTCTGTTACACCTATGAGTGAGACACTCCCCTGGCTTTTGGCACAACCTACCCTATATATGCCCCATGGTATGCCCCCTCCGTAGCGCACCTACTTATTTCTATGCGGGAAGGGAGAGGGGAGTGAATGCTTCCACAATGCGTGAGTGAGTGAAATGTTGTACTGCACTGAGAACTCACGGGCCAGGGGTGAACCTAGCATCATTGAGACTGAAGGGTTCTCGCAGAAAGTGCAAAGCCAATAGCTCAAAGCCGGCAGACAGAGCAAAGCTGCACAGCAAGTTGAGCTGAAAACCGAAATTTCGCCTGTGCGTACGTGCGTGCGTTCGTGTGAGACTCACAAAGTACTTTCTGGAACCCATCCTCCGTTCCATAATTCTGCAGAAATAAATAAGGAAACTGCCAAAAACCAACAAATGAGGCCGCGCGAAAATCAAGCGAGAGGCCAACGCGAGGTGCATCTAAAGAAAAATAATTTTTAAATATTATTAGAATCAAAAACAGTACAAATCACGTCACAGTTACCTGATTCCAGCTCAGGACCTGTTTAAGGTACGTCAGCTGGTAAATCCTAAAAGTCGAGTCTCCGCCTACAGCGGTCGCGATGGCCAGCGCTGAGCCAACCGTTGTACCAAGCAGCCAACATTTTGATATAGGCGCTGACACTGAAAATAGATTTGATAATACAGAAGTTTCATTTGGAAAATCAAAGCAAAAAAATTAATGGCCGACAAAAGCCGTTGTGACTATAGAGAATGTAGCGGCTGCGAAATTCGTTTGACGAAGCCATATGCGCCTTGCTCCAAAAGACAGCGCCCTTTTTGTGGATATCTTTTCGATTCTTGCAGAAAACTTGCAAAACAATAGATGGGCAAAACGAAGTTCAGTGTGCCAGTGTGCCACGCAATACCGTAAATTATCCAATAGTGCCCCTCTCTAATAGTGCCCCAGGGACAAAAGGTTCCCTTCGTTTTGCATCAGACAAGGACACAAATCAAGCAGAAGTTACGAATAAGTGGTGCGTACACAGCGACAACCCATTAATGAATGACGTTTGAGCTACTTTGAACTGTTTAAATCACTTAATGGACGCAACACAACTCCAATAGTGCCCCCCCCCTAGCAAAGAGAGGTTGAAAGTATAGTGCATTTGGACACTATTGGAGGATTTACAGTAAGCCGTGGCATCTATGTATCGGCATCTGGCGACCTATCTGTCGGCAACCAATGTCCGGTTTCTTGACGATCGCAATTAGGCGCACTTCTAGACAGGCTCAGGCACAGGCATGGGCTCGGCTTAGGCTTTAAATAATGGGCCTACAACATTACCAGGCAGGTGCGAATACGAAGTATCGGTGTTTATATGTAACGCGGACCTCAATTCCTGAATACCTAGCAGCGCCCATTGCCTACTCGGAAAGCAAGAAAGGACGACTTCGCCTAGACTTTTTACGTACCGTCTGTAACCTAGCCTTCCGTAGCGGTCGACTGAGAGGTATGCGACTTATTGCTGCTGCCCATCGATTAAACTTTTTTTAAACTTAATTTTTGACGACAACCACAAACACAGCACAATGGCCATAAACTGGATCACAAGATCACAGGGCGGTGCCGTATACATAACAGTGAGCGTTGTCCTGCCGCGAGGCAAGGTGGGCCCCCACCTGGCACTGATTTTTGGCCGAAGCCACGGTACAGCCAGAAACCGGAGCTGTGGTTTAAACCCCTTGCCCAAGGGGGTTGCCGTGGTTTTCACCCAGCAAGGAATCGAACCCCCGACCTCGCGGTCAGGAATCCAACGCCTTGCGGACTACGCCACAGTCCCACTGTTCGGCTCGGCTGTTCGATTGTTCGGCTCAATTACAAAATATCCGACAAATTTGGCAGAACAAATCCAAACATAGTAAGACGTATGCAAATGTGCAAGTGATACTGTAGGTAACTTTCAACGCTGTCACAGAAGACGTAGCCTAAGAAAATAGAGTGGCCCACTGGCACACTCAACTCCGTTTTTTTCCAATCACGGCCGAGTGTTGTTCACAACCTCCAACGAAGCGGTAAAAATTTTAAGAAAGACTGTAGTAAATGACGGTGGTTCCTCTACGAAATATTTAAAAAAATAAGTTCTTCATCTATGGTTCAGCTTGGATCACGCCTTTTCTTTTTCTTTTCTAGCCTCGATCTCATTGCCTTGTTCTCCGTTCTCTCCAATGCCACTCGTGTCATGTGGCTCGCGTTGGCCGCTGGAGTCACGCCAAATGCTTGTGACTTCGACCACCGTTTTTCCTTTGCTCTCGGGCATTTTATAGTAGAGGAAGAGGAAGCAGCCAATCCCAGCCAGCATCAGTGGAAGCACCGCCAGGCTGCCCAGCCAGAAGTATGCGGTGGGATAGAGCAGCGTGATGCCGAGGATCGTGAGGGCGCTCCAGGCGAACGACAAACCGCTCGCCTTGGCGCGCACCGTTTGCGGGGCGATCTCGAGCGGCAGAATCGGCAGGATAAAAAACGGCCCCACGACATTGGCGAACACGGACAGAACGAGGCCAATGGCTCCGAATACAATGCTGAAGCGGGGAGAGAGCCTGGATGTGCGCTGCAGGACTGAATGGACAAACTGCCGCGACTGCAAAACACCGTGAATCCCCAATAGTGCTCCCTCAAGTAGTGCTCCGGGTAAGGGGAAGTTGAAACTCCTTTCCCTCGAGGCCACTAGTGCAGGATGATGGTACGAACAACCCAAGCGACGTCACCTCATGTCCTCGTTGGCCAACTGTCCGCCGAGCAGCATGAAGAACGTGGCGACCACTCCGCAGCCCACTCCAAAGAGAAAGAGCTGCTTCCTGGGAGTGCGCCTGACGGGCTGGAAGACGACGTGGACCACGACCATCACCATGGTCACGCCCTGCAGCGCGGCCACCGAGAACCACATGGCGTTCTCGGCGCCCAGACCCAAGGATTCGATCATTTCCGTGGAGTAGAACCAGGCGATGTCTGAAGACGTACCGTAAATCCTCCTATTGTGCACACGAGGCACTATATTTTGAAACCTCTCCTTACCCGGGGACACTATTGGAGGGGGCTCTATACTTTCAACCTAAAAACTTTGAATGGTAATGCTAATTTCGCTGTCAAAATTGCCGATTTTTGGTGCTTTTGATCACTTCATCCAATTAAGTGGTTGTTTCACCGTTGTTAGTTGCTGAAACGTACATTATGGGTTGTAGTGGTGTGTTATTATAGGGTTTAGCGGTATTTGGCATTGATTTACGCACGTTTTTCGCAGTTCACACAGGCGCTTTTCCAGAAAGATTCAAAACGAGAGAGAGAGAGAGAGAGAGAGAGTTTCCGCGCACCTGCTCCGCTCATTTTGTTGGCCGTCACGCAGACGATGCAGACGATGATGGGCCATCTGTAGTGCTTAGTGGCGAGCACCTCTCTCAGGCTGGCATGCTTGTCACTCTGCAGCTGCCTCTCCTGGTCATACTGAGCCTTCACAGCGGCCCAGTCAGCCTGGGTCAAGTGGTAGTCGAACGCCTCCTTCGCCCGTTTCTCGTCGCGCAGGGTCACGTAGAGATGCTTTGGCGATTCCTTGATAAAGAATGCGAGAGAGAAGTGGACGAGCGATTGGAGCAGTGGAACCTGCGACAAACAGGCGGGTCACCACGTCTCATGCTGGAGATCAGGCTTGGGTAAAAAAATTTTATTTTTTTAATGAAAAATTAACAAAAGATTTTTATTAAATGTTCTCTGAGACCGTTTTGGATGTCAAATCAATGTTGCAGAAGCTGTTTCAAGCCTAGTAGAGTGTCAGTAACAGCGAACTAAGGCATTAAAAGCCGTTAGAAATGCACTTTAGTCTTTTTACTACTTAGTTTTTTTTTCGTCAGTCGGACTACGACTACGACTGTCGAGACTTGGTTTGACAGCCCCCGGAACAGCTCCAATAGTGCTAATTATGGTTATTTAGCTCATCTAGGCTGCTACTAAGTAGGTATTTAGCGCTTAAACGCACTAAAACCAACGTTTTTGCCTCGTTTTTTGCACTTTTATGCAATTTTGACAAAGTTTTTTATTAAAAAAAAATTTGCAGTGGGTTTTAACGTTTTTTTTTTGAGTTTATTTATTTCGCCCAAGCCTGCTGGAGATTGCGCGAAGATATAAAGTGTACATATAAACTGCAGATTAAAAGGGCGAATTTCCTATAGTAGCTTTACGATGGACGCAGGCACTAGCGGATCTAAGGGGGGGGGGGCATGCCTGTCGGGGTGTGCAAATGGGGCAGGGGGGCAGGCGTTGGGGAAATAGTCGGGGCTGGGGGGCAGGCGAAGGGGTAGAAGGGGCCAAGACGAGGGGGCAGAGGGGCGAGTCGGGCTAATGTCGGGGCCTGTTTTCCGTAGATTAACGCACCCATAAGCGAAAAATTTTGCCTGCGGCGCTGTAGTGGTGGACGACTGTGTTTGGACTAGGGTTTGGACCATGTTTTCGTTCAACGCGCCCATCCGAAATAGAGATGTACGTAAGGCACGTAAAGGGGGGCAAGGGATGCAAGCTGACCTAATGTGACTGTTTCGCCCAACAAAGATAATGCCTCAGAGGTATCGGTTGGATAACCGAAATTATCGGCTGCGGTGCATGCTTTTGGCTCACAAGATAATGCTTGGAAGTAGGTTGGAATACCAAAATTTTCGCCTGCGGCGCATTCTTTTGGCCCACAACTAATGCAAAATTCTTTGAAATTCTAAGGGATGCGACAGTTAAGAATGAAACATTTTTGCCTGCAACGCGATTTGAAAATTTGGACAAAATGCCTGACGTTTTCTCCTAAAAACAACCTAAGGTAACCATAAGCAAAAACGTAAAACATGTGTTTGTGGCCCATCTGCTTGTGTAAAATGTTGCAAACATAGGGCTGCGGTGCCAAGCGTGCGAAATACAGGGTGTCCCACCCTCCTGTCGCACCTTTTGTCAAAGCGTAACTCGGGCCCGGATGAACCGATTTAAGTCAAATTTTGAACACTTATAGAAAACGGTTTAGCTTAGACTTTCGCCAAGTTTCAGCCCAATCTGTTGCTTCGTTTCGAAGCTACAGTTTTGCAAGCAAAATTTTGCGTTTTCCATCCCATGGAAACTGTACTAATTCTTTTTAAATTTTGAATTTGGTAAAATGACGAGCCAGAAATTTACTTTGGACCAGCGCGTCTTTCTTGTAAAACAGTTTTATAAGACGGAGAACGAAAAAGAAACAATTCGTCGTTTTGAAGTGGAATTTTCCTCAACAAAGTTACCAACAAGGAAAACTGATATGGCGACTGTTAAACGACTTTGAGCGCCGGCTCATTATCTGGACTCCATTATCTGGCACCAAGATGGAGCGCCGGCTCATTTCCACCGAGATGTGCGTCATTTTCTGGACGACTCTTTTCCGGGACGATGGATTGGGCGCCGCGGAGCAATTGACTGGCCACCTCGTTCCCCAGATTTGACTCCATGCGACTTTTCAGTCTGGGGAATTTTGAAAGAAGTGGTCTATGCGCAACAGTTTGAAACAATCTCAGAGATGAAGGAGGCCATTGAGAACGCTTCGATGCACTTTGATGCTGACCTTTGCGCTAGAATCTGCCGATCAGTGATAAAACGTTGTGAAAAATGCATCGATTCGAAAGGCGGTCTGTTTGAAAGTTGAATACTCGCTCGATTTCAGTGAAACTTGGTGAAAGTCTAAGCTAAACCGTTTTCGATAACTGTTCAAAATTTGGTTCAAATCGGTTCACGCAGGCTTGAGTTATGCTTTGACAAAAGGTGCGACAGGAAGGTGGGACACCCTGTATAGCTCTCCAATTGAAATTTATGCAGAAAAATTTTTTTTGACACTTGCTCCGCCCCCTCTCAGAAAATCCTGGATCCGCCAGTGGACGCGGGTCGCACCAGCAGCACGCCGTGCCAGAGTCGATGGGTGCCCAGCAGCTCGGGCAAGCAGAGCGCTTGGCCGATGCCGTTCTCGTGAGCGTCGCCCCAATGAGAAACGTGCCCACGTTCGCCGTCTGGCCCGGCCTCTTGCACTCGGAGATGTAAATGGGCAGACTGAGCGTCGCGCCCACGCTGATGCCCACAATGAAGCGGCCCACAATCAGCAGTTCAAACGAACGAGTTGAAGAACTGCACAGAGCAGAACTGCAAAAGAGCGCCACAGATGGTCAACAGGTTCCGAATAGTGACCAACGTCATTTTGCGCCCTGAAAATAACCAAGCTGCAGTCATGGAACATATACATTCACTGTATATCCTCCAACAGTCTCAACTCCCAATCCTGTCTACCCACTCCTCTCCACCATGTATACCTAAATTAAAATGCTGCTTCTTTCTGATACCATGTATTGTACAAGAGTAACGAATTCTGCTAATGCTGCATCATATTATTCATTTAATGCAGATTGAATGTCAGTATCATACAATATGTACTGACTAGTAGGTAATGTAAAGCACTGACAGTATTCGTACTGACCGGCATTTCAGGGGCATCCTTCACTCACCAAGTCTGTCAAGCGCAAAGGCCGAAAAGAGCGCGCCAGAAATGAGACCCAGAGCCAATGAGCAGTTCGTGACGGACCACCAAAAGGTCGCCTGTCCTCGAGTTGGCTCCTCTCCGTAGTGGCTCTCGAATGAGCGCGCGACGAAGGCGCGTGCCATTCGAGAGACTGTATTCAGAGAAGAGAAGTACATCATTGGGGCGGTGCCAAAGACATAGTGAGCGGCGTCAATCCAAGTCATTTTCTGGCGGCTCGGTCGCTGCGGCGGCCGAGTTACTTCCTGAAATTGTCCACGCGACGCCAGCCTAAAGCACTGCGTGGCAAGTGCACCGCAACTGAAAGGTCGCTGTAATGTGCGCACAGGCGAGTTCACTGAATGCTCCTGCCGCGTGTTAGTCCCATAATAATGGGACTCCCATTGCATGCGCCGCCGCAACGCGACGTGTCGCGCTGTCGCGACGCGACGCGGCGATCCTTCTAGCAATTACGCGCCCCTAAACCGCCGTCGTCGTCACGCCTGGATCTTTACCCGACTTTCACGTGCAACGGTGCATTTACCGTAAACCCTATAATTAGCCCCCCCCATAATTAGCCCTCTATAATTATACACCCTCCTAAGACCACTTTGAGTTAATAAGCCCCCCCCCCTATAATTGCGCCCCCTCCCTGGATGGGCTATCGTCTTAAAGGCAAAATTTTCCATGTCTGGGTGTATGTACGGTCGCGTATGTGTATGTATGTACATGATGTGCATGTCAGACTCTGTGAGAGTGTGTTAGAGTGTACCAACGTGTGTGCGCAGCGCCTTTTTCCCTTAAAAATCGCCTCCACGCGCCTTTCCGCTCACAAAGCTTCCCACACATCGACACTTCCAGTTTATAGGCCCCCCTATAATTATACACCCTCCTAGAACTCGAACAAAACAATTGGCCCACGGGTGGCTAATTATACGGTTTACGGTACGTAACGTGCAATAGTTGACTATACACAGCGTTTCTTTTATAAAAAAAAAACACAAAACCGGTTGAGAAAAACGATTAACCACAGGGTTTCTGAACAATCTCCGACAGTCGCACAAAGTAGAGTTTGCGTATCACGGATCGCGCAGACCACGCACAAACGAAGACGACAAAGCGACCGAAATTACGCCCATTTTTAAGCACAACATCCGAACCGTAAGCGAATTCGCAAGCGCGCGTCACCGTACCATGAGTTAAAGCGACAAGTTTGAAACTCGGCGGGCCCGGCTAGGGCCGCGGCCGCCGGCAAGGGCAAGGGCAAATCCGGCACGTCGCCCACATAGACCTTCAGAGTGGAGGCCATCTCGTCCGCTTGGCCGTTTTGCTTCGGATAGTAGGAAACGCTCGGCAGGGAGTGCTGCGTTGTTCTGCGCACTAGCGGATCCAGAGGGGGGGGCGGGAGGGGGCGTGCCCCCACCTGTCGTGGTCGGCAAAGGGGGGCAGCGGGGGCAGGCGTTGGGGGCAGAGAAGGGGCAAGGGGCAGTCGTTGGGGGCAGAGAACGTCGCGGGGGCAGGCAAAGGGGGCAGAAGGGGCCCAGACGAGAAGGAAGAGGGACGAATCGGACTAATATTTGCCAATTTCCCATAGATTTACACACTCATAACCGGAAACTCTCCGCCCCATTGTCTGCGTTTCGTATTTAGCCGCGGCTTTCACGTCGCGAGAGGAAACGCATCGCCTTCAAGCAGTCCAGTTCGAAGCCTACAGAGAAGACTCCTGCCGTCACGCGGACCAGATGACGCCTTCAGTTGCTTACGCTCTCTTCTTCGCCCTGGCCGCCGCTGTCTCTGCCAAGTACATCTCCTTGGTGCGTAGTCACGTTGGTTGTTCACAGAGCTGCAAATTCTGTAGCCAGGAAACAGTGTCGGCGACTGCATTGTATGTACGGCCACGCTTTCGCCTACATAGCATGGCACGAGCGCAGCTGCTACAAACCTGGCACGCACCTGGACACGCGATATTTGACCTTCGAGGAGGGAGTCGCGACAGGTGCAGCTGTCGTCGTCCCCCCCCCCCCCGCCCAGATCAGGAGAACAACTTCAGGGAAGCGCAACAAATTCTAAAAAAATTGGGTTTTATTACAAAAACCGTTCTCTCATTAGAAAGGTCCCATTTCTGCGGGAACACATTGGTTTACTGAAAAATAGCATTTTCCAAATTGAAAACTGACTCGGGAGGGAGCGGGGGGTAGCCGCAGCCCCAGGACCAAGCAGTGAACGGGTAGTCAGTCTAATTCCGAGGAGGCATTTCCAGGAGAAAGTGCAGCGGGTCTACTGGGGCGTGGATGTGCACATGGAGAAGACAGGCCGTTTCGGGGCGAGTCATATGCCGAACTCGATCCTTGCGACGCCTCATGACTGGACGCTGGTCTTCCGGCCCTGCCGCGAAGACGAGAGGCCGTGCACAGCTGGGAGCGCGCTAACTGAGGCTATCCTCACCATGGAAAACGTCAAAGTCACCGTCACAGGGAACAGGATGACGGCGGTCAAAGCGTGACTCGTCCTGCGTTCCACGGACAGTCCTTAGATTGGTTTTCATTCATTTTTCCCGTATTGCCTCTGTCAACACGGACGCACGGAGGAGGCATTGAATAAAGGGCATTGTTGATGACGTCATTGCATTGCATACCAGCACGATCCAGTCCAAACACAACAGACACAACTTCGAAAGAGTCCAGAATAGGCGCACAAAAGGCTCGGATTCTCGGATTCTGCTAAAATTCGCTAAAAGGGTGTTCATGCGAACGAAAATTCCCTGCAGAATCTGATTACACCGCCGGATCCGGTGTCCAATATTTGTCGGATTTTTAAATTGCGAATACCGTAATACCTTCCATACACGACCCGAGCGCGCAGAAGGTCAAACACCGTTGGGCTATCGTTTACCCAACATCTATGTACGTGTAACGCTGCGTGAATGTAACGTGTAAGGTGTGTGTGCAGAGTTGATTATACACAGCGATTCTTTTACAAACCACAAAACCGGCTCAGAACATTAACCACAGGGTTTCTGCACAATAGATCAAAGGAGTACTCGGACAGTCGCACAAGATAGAGCTTGCGTTGCGTAGGTATCACTGATCACTGAACGAAGACAATAAAGCGACCGAAATTACGCTCAGTTAAGCACAACATCCGAACCGTAAGCGAATTCGCAAGCGCGCGTTACCGTACCATGAGTTAAAGCGATAAGTTAGAAAACTTCGCGCGGCAGAAGTCAGAGTTCATCGGGACGCGTCTGCCAGTTGTCATAGGTGGAGTTGATGTATGTGGCGCCCGAGTCGGCGGGCCCGGCTAGGGCCGCGGCCGCCGGCAAGGGCAAGGGCAAATCCGGCACGTCGCCCACATAGACCTTCAGAGTGGAGGCCATCTCGTCCGCTTGGCCGTTTTGCTTCGGATAGTAGGAAACGCTCGGCAGGGAGTGCTGACTCGCGCCCAGTTCTGACAACACAAAGGGTTGCGAACGTTGCGGCTAATGTATGAATGATTGATGTACAGGTATACCTTGCTCCATCTTCAGAATGGGCGCGCCCACGGTCATCTCAGTGGTGCTGCGGTCTAGATCCTTGGCGTCGTTGGCGCCGCCCACGTGTTTCAGCTCCTCCTTGACTCGGTAGTAGCTCTCCCTCGTGAAGAGGCGCTGCTGGCTCGATTGACTGCCAGTGGGGCTGTCTTGGCTTCTGGGGGTGAATTCCTTTCGTATACTTTTCGTCAGTATTGTAGAGTAGAAGCAAAATAGTAGTAGAGAATAGGACTCATGCCCGTAAGGTCCTGGGTTCAACTCTCGAGGGTTCCCCAGCAGTGATGACTTTCCCTCTCAAGCCCTACCCCCACCCCCGCCCCCCAGCGAGCCTTGCGCGTGTCCCAGACGGGAAGACGTCATTGTGTGGCCCGGGGGGGGGGAGGGAGTGGACATCCCACCTGGGCGCGACGGGCGTGTCAACCTTCTTGGCGTAGCGTCGCTGCCGGGTCGGTGACGACTCGTCCGCTGCGCGCGCGTCGTCGTCGATGATGCGGTTGAGCTTGTCGATGAGGGTCACCTGGGCCAACGCCTGCGCCACCGCCGCCCACTTCTGGCGGCCGAACGTCCGCTGGAGCCGCAGGTCGCGGTCCCAGAGAGCCTCGAACTGCTCGTAGGCCCGGCAACGGCCGATCGCCGCCCTCAAGTCGGCCTTGCTCTTGATCAGCGTGCGCCACTTGGCTGGAAGCGAAACGCGTTGTCGTGCGCATTTTTGCGGCTGTTGCTTTGCACTATTTGAAGGAAATACACACACTTATGGAACGATGTACAGGTATCCATTTCTAACCCATCGTACCCTCTTGGTCATGATAGGGCGCGTACGCAGCTGTGTGTGACAGAGGTTCGTCACTGACCGATCTCTTCTTCCGTGAGCCTCTTGGGTCCCCCTTGGGTCTTGAGGTGGTCGAGACAGGACTGGAGCTCCTCTATCCAGCTGCCGTCGTCGACTCGGCTCCGTGCGGTGTTCGTAGTCGTCGTCGTGCCGCCGTCCGTGTCACTTTCCTGTCGATACTGCTTGCCTGCAATGACACTACGTGTACCCAGTCACAAATACATGTGCGAGTAGAGGAGCGCGCGACTTCAGTGACGCACACATATGGTATCTGTGCAGGGATCAAACATTTTAGTCTGGTTGCAATTTTCACAATTGAACTTTAGACAAGAAGCCGCAGGCGACATCTCGTCATTTGGAATTGGGATCGAATCTTGGGACGTTGTCGTTGTTCTATTGGGCAAAAGGATTGCAAATTTGTGTGTGTGTGTGTGTAATATTGATGGCACCTTCAAGTGTCGACATGGAGTCCTGCTCGTGTTCCTGGCGTTTCGCCTGTCCTACGTGCACCACCGCGTTGGCTTTGGTCGACTTGTCGACTCTGGAGTAGAGGCT
Source organism: Paralinhomoeus sp. GSCO2_6 (assembly GCA_030248085.1). Classification (NCBI taxonomy): domain Eukaryota; kingdom Metazoa; phylum Nematoda; class Chromadorea; order Monhysterida; family Linhomoeidae; genus Paralinhomoeus; species Paralinhomoeus sp. GSCO2_6. Next base: position 38,493 of record JASAMY010001777.1, read on the forward strand.
CTCGGCGCCCGAGTGCTCGCCGCCTAAACCTGGTCTCTCTTTTGTGCGGGCGCGCGTGCGCGCGTGCATGCGCGCGCTCGTGTGAGCGTGCGGTGCGTGCGCGCGTGCGATGCGTTCGGTGCTTGCTTGCTTGCGTGCGTACCGGTGCGTGCGTGCGTGCAGCGTGCCCGACCTTGCTCGTCCTTCGCCTTCAACATCTGACTGCGCCATTCGCCATAGGATTTGCCGTCCGCTGACGCGTCCGCCTTATTGCGGCGCCTTCCCTCCTCCGGTATGGACCGCAGCGAGCTGACGACAACGGCGGATCTGGGCTGGTTTTGACTCTGATTCAACTGGTTCTGATCGCTTGTTTCTCCTGCAGCCGACATGGAGTCGTGCACGTAGACGGTGTTCTCGAAAGCGTCTATTCGCCCCTGTTGCTGCTGGTGGTGCACGTCCACAGTGGGCGGCGAGTGACGTGAGAGGTTGTCGACTACAATTGTTCAGTTGTTGATAAAAATTGTTGGAGCAATAAAAAAAAACAGAGAAGCCAAACCTCTCGTGGGCGAATTGCCGCTGTCCGTGGAGGTCGTCAAGTCGCCATAGTCGGTGCTGACCGAAAGGCCACCTGAACAAGAGTGGTGCAGGTACAAGTGTTGAAGTTGAGTTGGTGTGCCGTAGGTGTACTGGAATTTCGCACATTTGTGAAGGACTCTCTCATCTCATCGGCAAATCCGCCAGACCAGATATGAAGCACGTTAAAATTACAAACGTAAGATACAAAATGCGTGTATGACAAAGAGAGGGAACCGGTTGTTTTTGCGAGTGCGCGTGTTTAATATGCAAATTTACCCTCTCGGATCATATAATCGTTGCGCAGCAAGTGAGGGTCTTGCACCGATGCTGCGCCGTTCGCCTTGCTGTTCCACCACAAGTGGCCAATGCCCATTTTGCCGATTTCGCTGTCTGAAAACAAATTGCGCAGGAAACTGAGAATTTCTTGAATGTACACCTACAGTACTATCCTGGCACACAAATTGTATGCAAATTCCACGCACCAGGCGGCACGGCGACTAGCTGTCGTTGTCGCGTCTCCACCCTGAGCTGGCGTCGCTTGAGACAGCAGAAGCAACAGCAGGCGAGCAGCAGCAGCATGATCAGTAGTAGGACCAGAAAGAGAATCGAGATCACCGTCTTGTTGGCCAGGAAGGTGTAGGCGCGGCCGCGCTCCTCGCTCTCGGCGGGGTTCGGGCCCTTCTGCGCGCCCGTTGGAGCGTCGGTGCTGTACACAGGGAAACATACGTGCATGCGTGCGTGCGTGCGTGCGTGCGTGCGTGCGTGCGTGCTCAGCACCGTTCTTCAGATGGGTCAACTGGTGGCGGAGTGGCACCCGCCCCCACTTGGATTTCCCCGTACTTGCAGCGGACGGTGACACTGTCGTCGCTGTCCAGCATCACCTTGGGATGGACCGAAACGCGAATCACGTTCTCCATGGTGCGTGGCGGCTTCTGAACTCCATTCATAGTTAACGTATGACAGTTTCAACTTTACGTCTTCAGCTTTTTTATTTTCAACAGTTTCAACTTTCAATTTCAGTTTCAACAGTTTCACGAACAACTTGCCGAGTTGGGCAATTGGACGTAGCCCACACACACACGCACGCGCACACACGCGAGACCGGACTTTGTTTAACGTCACAGCCGCCCACCATTCTCGTTCCACACGATCCGTCCTTGAGTTTAATATCAATTGTGTAGAGCAGCGTTCCGTTTCCCTTGAGTTTGCAACTTCTGGCGTTCGTGCTGCCCACAATGATCCAGTCCGTGAACTGAGTCATCAACGCGCGGTTGAAACGCAGCGTCACTTTCATGAATTCGTTGCCGCAATCAGACGAGACTAAAATGCGACACACTGCTACTGTATATACACGCTGCGAATGACAGACAATGTATACGTAAACCGGTCTTTAAGGCCGGTTTATACTTCGTTAGCAGCGAACAGTGAACAAAAGCCAGCTGTAGCATGTTAGAATCTAGCAGTGTTAGTTTGTCCGTGCTCTCTACAGTAATCGATCAAACCACTACAGCAACATGATACGTGTGTTCACCTTGGCGTTGTGGTGACATGTGTAGGAAAAAAAGAAATGTCGTAAGGCATTTCTAGTGTCAGCAGTGTGTGCGCAGCGCTATAAAATGTTTGAATGATTGTATTGCAATATTGTGCAATATTTGTAGACTGCAATGCAATATTGCAGTACAAATCAGTCACCTGTGAATCTTTCAGAAGGCGTGCCGTCGACTACATTGCTGGGCACCTCTTGGCAGACGGAGAAGTCGGCAAAAAACGTCGTCAGCAAAAACGCGCATCCAGCGATTGCCGCTGACGTTCGAGTCATACTGTAGATGGTGTCGCGACAGCCCTTTCGCCTGTAATGATTGGAGCTTTGTCGCAACGCAAAGCACAGCACGTTCAGTAAACGCGCACGTCCTATATGGACCAATTTTTTTGTCGCTCCAGTAGCGTGTCGGCCGCCCACGTTACTGCGCAGAAAAGTAGACCTGATCAATGTGGAACCGCATGATTGAGGGGGGGGGGGGGGGTCGATGTAACGCGTATAGTTCGTTGTACGTGTGTACATCAACAGGCATTGTTTGGGGGTGGGGCACTGAATAACCAGCAAAACCTTTCTGAAAAAAACGGAACGCCCCTGGCTGGACACAACGAAGTCATTTGGTGTGACTATCAGTGACGCACGCACGTACGCATTCGGACGCACTCGAAAAAGTGGACGAACGCGCAAAACGTGGAGGGTGATGGACGCGGCAGGACGTACAGGCGGACGCACGCACGCACGCACGCACTGCACTTTCCCTACTCCCCTTCCGTCGGTAGCGCGCGAACGGCCAAACAAATGTGGACCATCGTCCGAAGCGATGGCCCCGTGACGCGAGCGATGGGGCTGTTTGCGCGTCGAGTGCCAGAAAGCCTCGGCTATACATCGTAGACACACACACATCATCCTACACTACGAGGCGTTCAGATCGATGGACGGACACCTCAGAAAGCACTATACGTCCTCCGTATTGTACACACACACACAGCACACACACACGTCACCGATGTGTAGCGCAGTCTTGTTGTCCATCATTGGCTACACACACAGACAAACAATCAGTAGACCAAAAACTCTACACTAAGGACAGTGCTATCAGTCAGTCTAATAGCCACCCAGGTTGTCATAGTATTAGCCGAAGGGTGGGAGCACAGAAGCTTACGGAAGCGTTGAAGATGCAGATATAGTGATGGCGATGAGAAGACAACTTACAGGAAACACACAAATATCTGCTGTACATCGGTAGGCAGGTATTTTTGGGCGTCGGTACTGCGCCGCACCCCTACACTGTACTGTAGACTGACACCAAAAATGAGAGGGAGAGGACGAAAGGCAGGGCAAAACGATCGCTCGCCGCCCCTCGTCGGCTTCGGATTGCGTTTTATGGTCAGCGAACGAACGAAAATCACACGCCGCGCGCCGGGTGAAATGACAGTGCGCGCGGGCGGCTCCATTCGGCAAAACTGCCGCCCCGCCTAGGCCGGCCGGTTTAGCTCCACGGATACCCGACCATTGTTTGCGTCAGCCGCAGGCGACTGGCAATTAGAGGCGTATGAGCGTGCCACGCACGCACGCACGCACGCACGCACGCACGCACGCACGCACGCACGCACGCACGCACGCACGCACGCACGCACGCACGCACGCACGCACGCACGCACGCACGCACGCACGCACGCACGCACGCACGCACGCACGCACGCACGCACGCACGCACGCACGCACGCACGCACGCACGCACGCACGCACGCACGCACGCACGCACTGGAACGCACGCACGCGTCGACAGTCAAAAGTCAGGCGCTTCAGTAGAGTGGGGCGCCCAACAGAGTCGGCGCACTGTTTCTAGACTGTCACGGAGACAGGAGTAGGTCCGCGACGCGCCCGGGTCTTATTCAAGGCGCGCGCTTGCGCGTGTCTAAGACGCGGCGCGCGCGCGGGGCTGCGTGCGCGCGGCCGGAAAGGAAATCGTTTCGACGACGCCGACGGCGGGACGTCCCACTTTGACGGACGGTAGCGAGCTGTGACAATGGCGCCCGGCGGAGTCATGAGATCGGTGGGGAAGTGAGGAGGGGTGGGACGGGCAGGGCGGAAGGCCGCCCAGAGGACAATGCACCTGATTAATGGCGCAGCGCCGGTAACGCTGGCAGCCGTCGGCGAATGGCGAAAACAGGCAGCGATCAGAGCGATAGCGACGCCGACGACAGGAATGCGAGACGCGCTTCTCGTGTCGTTTCGTTTCGTGTGTTGCGTGACTCACACCGTTAAATATGCCAGCCGACCGTAAACCGGGCGCCATTTCGGGCTGACTCAGCGCGTCGCATTAGCCTCTGTGTCGGTAGGTACAGCGTAGAGTGCGTTGTTTTCGGCTGTTGCCAACCGTCGCACGCCCACGCGTCACGGAGTCAGCGCAGCGCATGCGCGTATGCATTTGTGCGCGCTCGTCTGCGTCTGTGCGTCCCGGCTCCTCTTGGACAATGAGTCAAGGGCAATCACAGGGCGGGGTGGGGTGAGGAACGCGCATTGCATAGGTAATCCCACCGCTTCGTGCATGGATTGCATACAGTGTCTCTGGCCGTCTTCCAGTCGAAATCTGGCGCGGGATAAACGTGCGCCAGGTGGTGGTGGTGGTTGGGCGGGCGGGGTAGGGGAACAGGAAGCGAATTTGGCGCAGGCAAAGAGGGTGGGAGCAGTTCCGACCGAACCCATTCGAAAACTGCACCGTTGAAGAAGCGACGACGACATCGCCGATCGACGCGCCGATAGCCCACCCCCGCTATACATTGTACATTGTGCGCTTGCATTGTGCTCTGTGCTCGATACGTTCGCAGGAAGCGAGGCGATTCCAGGCGCAAAACTGGGCGTCATTCGGCCGCAGAATAGAATTGTCGGCGCCGCGTGACGCAACGCGCCAACACGTCGGATAAATGTTGACAAAGCCGCTTGTACGGGAATGCGAGGCCCATGTGAGGAGACAGTGCGTTGGAGCGCGCTAGGAATTGTAAAAAAAGCCATGACGTTTTTTAGTCGACCTGCAAATAACCTTCTGTAGGGAAACCTAAACTCAGTGTAACCAGTGTACCAGTGTACGAAGCCTAAGCCTAAGCCTAGCCTAGGCCTAGGCCTAAGCCTAAGCCTAGGGCTAAGCCTAAGCGAAATGCTAAGCCTGAGACCTAAGCCCAAGCTAAGCCTAAAACAAAGAAAATGGCTTGTACACTGAAACTTTTTGACTAGGACTAAGACCAAGTGTTTCAAACTAAGCCTCATCCTAAGCAAGGCCTAAGCCTAAGCCTAAGCGAGGTGCAAGCCTAAGAAAATAGGCCCGTACACTGGTACACTTGTACACTGAGTTTAGGTTTACCAGATTGTACATGTACCTACAATAGTAACACGTGCCTAAAGTTGCACCCAAATTTGCACTAGTGCGCAACAGCACGTTCTAAACAGCTCAACCAATGGCGGATCCAGGGGAGAGTATGGACTCAATCACCCTCCCGAAATCGAAAATCTAGGAGAAAGGAGGGGGGGACAGGGCTAGACGGTGTGAGAACAAGCGTGCCTGGCGGATCTACTTTTCCGTATAAAATTGCTTGTAGGTGGTCAAAAATGAGAAAAAAGCGGCTGCGGCCCTATTTTTGTTTATTAATTGTCGAAAATGGACCAATGGTAGGTGCCCAAACCACCTCCGAAATGGCCTAACATCCAATAAGTTCAGCAGTATCTTCCCTTCTGCAGAATCCCCCCCCCCCACACTCAAAAACATTTCTGGATCCTACACTGAGCGCAACAACAGTTATAAAGCGCGGGGCGGTGCGCTCTTCTTTTGGTGGTGGTTGGGGGGGGGGGGTAGCTATGTAAATCACCTTCTTAACCTGGATGAACTAGGGCTGTCATTGGAAGGGACGCTATTTGGTTGATCTACAGTATATTGAATTGTTAAGTCCTTACATTATGATTAAAGTAGCAAAACAAAAAAGTGATGCGTAGCAGCTTTTCTGATCACATTGTACGTTACACGTGGGTGCAGTACCTACGGGTAATTGAAAAGCGCCTTTGTCTGTGCGTTAGAGTGAGGAGCACGCCCCTTCCCAATTCGATGCGAGCCAGTTTCGTGAAAAGCGCGCGCTTCACAGCGAGAAAAAAAAACTGGCGAACGAACAGTCGCGTAATCGTCACAGCGGGGTGTAACTGGGTATCGTTTTCAGATCGCGAGGTGCAGCAACAGTGATAAACGTCGGTAGGGTGGGTTGGGTTCGGCAATGCGTCGCATTGAACTGTGGTGGTAGTCGACTGGCAGTGTGTGTGTGTGTGTGTGTGTTCTCCTCACGCGCTACTGTGCTACACGCGCCACTACATGCGGGTGGGCTATGGCTACACAACGCGAACGGGCTGGAGACGCTGGGCGGGTGAAAATAAAAACGAAGGGAAGAAGGGGGCCGTCTAGCAGCGCTCGAGCTTGCTCCTGCGCTCGAGGCAGATCTTCCACTGCTCCTGCTGGATGACGAGGATGCGTCCCTTGGGCTTGATCATCTTGACGTTCATCTGCGTGGCCGTGACGCAGGTCTGGTCCATCTTGATGACGCCGTTGATCCAGGTGTAGCAGGTGTGCACGACGCCCACTTCCTTGCCGCAGTCGAGCACGTAGTCCATGCAGCGAGGCACCCGCTCCTCGTAGGGCTTGTCCAGACCGCTGGGCCGGTCGTCGTCGCGTCGCTGGCGTGCGCGGCCTGCTAATAAGCGCAAGACTCGTGCGTACGCTTCACTGTGAACGGCGCATTCCACCGAATTCATGTTGAGAAAGGTCTGGGTCCCTCTAATGTAAACCGAGACACTGAAGTTAAAAATAAACTATCGTTTCCCGTGAGGTTCGCAGCCGCGCGTGCGTGCTAAGCTATTTGAATTTTTTTCTACAGTACCTTGCTCCTCTACTGCCTTGAGCAAGAACGTCTCCTGATTGGCGCAGAAACGTACGCCGTACTCGCCGGCAAACTCGTGGATGAGCTCGCGCGACAGTGGCTGGTGGACGAGACGGAGCACTTGGCTCTTCTAAAACGTGCGTGCGTGCGTGCGTGCGTGCGTGCGTGCGTGCCGGTGCGTGCGTGCGTGCGTGCGTGCGTGCGTGCCGGTGCGTGCGTGCCGTTGCGTGCGTGCCGGTGCGTGCGTGCGTGCGCGCTACGAACTTCGCGGAAGAGTGGCGAAATATAGCAGCGGTCGGCGTCCACGGTCCGAATCACTTGCACGCCCTGCAACGGCGATTGTCACAGGTACATTGTACAATTTGTTCTAGTCTACTTCGTAATTGTCTTTACATTCTGTTGTTTTCCGCAGTCTTACAGTAGTCTTTCCAAACAAAACTCGAGACTGAGAGTATTCTCCGAGCTATTGCGTTTTAGCGCCAGCAAGTAAGAACTGTACATGTACATTACCTTCTCCTCGATCTTGATACGAACCGACTCGTCCCACTTGGGCTGCTGCAAGCGCGGAACGTGCTTAGCGCACTGTACTGTACTGTAAGCGCCAATCACACCGTCTACAGGCCCGCACACTGCAGGCGATATCCGTGTTACATAGTATGTTATGTTACCTCTTTGGGGAAGCCTGGGTCGACCTCGAGTCTGTCGATTGTGGGCACGTCGCCGCCGGTGGTCAAGTAGACAACGACGAGCGTGAGGAAGACGGACGCGAAGAGCGTCACCGCGCCAGTCACGAGCAGAGACAGAAGCGAGTAACCGGAAGACTTTTCTCCCTGGAAAGTAGTGCGTTTACGCACGTGATCAAAATTCCTTGAACAGAGCTGCTCGAGAAAAACGGATCGACCCATTTGAGATTGACCAAGTCACGCAGCTCTGCGGCAAAGCTCACTTTGTCCGCAATTGGTTTGAAGTTAAGAGTGTATACCTACAAACTGCTTGGGCCCGCAAAGCACACTCGATCGTTATGATTACACACCAATTGGCATCGAGGTGCAATCAAACCATCCATTCTGCTGCAAGATCTTGCATTCGTGCACTACAACACTGCCAACAATTGTGCGACTGTACATTACGCTGCAAACCTCCATTGTTGCCTGTCGAGTCTTTTCTTGTTTCCTCTCTTTCCTCCTTCGCTCAAGACTCGTCTCTGTCAGCCTCAAATGGCTTGTTGACGTCGCGAGCAGACGGACCGACTGGGGAGGAGGGCGTCGAGGCGTTCCGCGGCTGCGGCGTCGGGGCGGCAGTCAAGCGAATCTGGAAGGAAGGAGGGGCGGTGGGGGGTGGAGAAAACCAGCTCGCCGCCGCAGACGCGTCACCGGCCGTTCAGACGCAAGCGCGAGCGCGAGCGCGAGCGCGCGAGCTGGGACAAGGGCAGGCTGGCGTCGGGCCTGCCACTCCAATTACCGCGAGCTCGCCTCCTAATGGCCGAGGTATGCGCGAGACGCGTCGACTGCACAAGGCGTGCTACGCCTCGCCCGATTATATGTCGTCAAAACAGCTGCTGCTCGGGGGGAGCTGGCGCAGCGGAATGCGCCGGCCGGCGCGTACCCGCGCCCGCCCGCCCGACGCCCGCGGCCGTTTGCGCGCGGCGGATGCGCCTGGACGCGCCCGCGCGCGCGCGCGCGCGATCGATGACGACTGCAGGCGCCGAAAAAACAATTGACAAACGGCGGTGCGCGCCGAATCGGAAAGTCAACCGACGGCGCGCGCCTTGCGCCTTCCTTTGTCGGCACCAGGTGGAACGTCGCTCGCCGGCTGCCGTGTTGCAGAACGACGTCGTCAGCGCAGAGGAATGCGCCGAAACGGGCGTGGGGGAGGAGAGGAGGGGGATGCGCGACCAAGCGCAAAAACAACTTTTGCGCTTCTTCCTTGCGCTCATTGAAGCAATGCCAAACAACGGCGTTAAGTTTGTACTCACTCAGTTGCGAGGCAGAGGCGCAAGGGTTACAATGGATTCAGTCTACAGAGAGTTACTAATGCAATGTACCTAGCTACAGTACAGTACCCTTACATGTAAATACTATGACGCCCTCGAGTCAAGAGACCCACTGTACTTCGCCACCAGAGTTTGCGGCATGCACAACTGAAACGAAGGGAACCGAATATTATACACTGAAAGTGAAAGTAAAAGTGAAAGTGTACTTTTGCGCATCGAAATTGTTTGCCCTGACGGTAATTTGTTCTGCGCGCACGCGCCCAGTACGCAGTTGTGCAGGATCCGTTCGACTCAAAACTTCGCCGCGCAGCCGTTGTCAATTCGAGCGTCTCTCCGCCGCCCCCGACGGCTCTTACAACGTGCGCTGCTGCGCTGTGCATGCAAATTTGGTCGATTCCTCGGTCCGCGCGTCGATACACATCAATTGCCCGTCGAGAACATGGCGTCTCAGTGGTGCGCTTCGCTGCGGACGCTCACTGGTTGGCCCCCGCTTCCCACTTGCGGCTCCAAAAGTCTGACCGGAAGAACGCGCTTTCAGTGCTACTCTCCGTGGGTGCGCTCTCGCTGGCGCAAGGTCAGGTCGTGCGCGGCAAACAGGGCTCGAACCCCAAGGCGAGAACCTTCCTGCTTGCGGGTGAAGGAAGACCGCTGCAGGGAAAAACCGCTCGACGGACGCCGCAAGCCGACTCCTCGAGGCATCCTTTGTGGGGCCAAGGAAACGTGGGTCGGCTGGCAGACGACGACACCGACAGGGGCACGAGGCATTTGCTCTCGGGCCAGGGTAATGACCAGTGGACGCCCAGAGACGCCCACTATTGGGACTACATCATGGGTGAGCGAGTGAGTGAGTGAGTGACGACTGACTATTACATACATGCCCATGGCACTCCAGGAAGACTAAAAGGAGTCGAGCTGCGGCCCTTTGAGGGCGGCGGCCTCCCGGTCGTTGAGGACCCACATCAGCTCGACTGCTCCTTCGATCTGGCGACACCGTGCTGCTGGCAGAACGGCCAAGGCAGGATGGCACTTTCCGTAGCATTCTGAAAGGCGAATGAATGAAATGTGAATGAAAGACTCGACATTCAGAGGGCATAGACGGATCTTTGGATTGGGCGCGAGCGCGACTGAACGTCCACGAAGACACCTCGAGCGCGCTCTTCGGCAGCAGAACGGCGCCAGGTACAGTGCATTCCAAAGCTTTGCGCGTGTTTCGTTCAGCAGACAGTAACGCGAAGCACAACAAGGCCCCTTTCGTTCTTAGCATGTTGATGAGCGCATTTGCCAGTGAATGTGCAGGCATGGCAGCGTGTGGCCTAGTGGTAGAAAAACGGCCTGTTGCGCCCACGGTTCCGGGTTACCTAGATCCTTCATTGATCCTCTAGATCAAGGACTTCCTCTAGACGAGAAGGCAGCATGGAGGGGAGGGCGTGGGTTTACATGGGCTTACGGGGGTTGTATTGGCCATTGACGGCCTCCTAGCGTTGCCCCTAATCCAACAGCACTATGCACAGGCCACAATTGGGGGTGTTAGACGAACTCGAGCTGACAAACGTTTTCGCGCATGTTCTATCCTTCTACGGTTAAATCCACTCCAGCATGATTGTTATAGTCTCGCCTTTCCTGGTGTCCGGCTCCTCTGCGCGGCTGGGGCACACGCGCGCCATGCTGATCAGCTGCGTGATCACGTGCCAGGAGGGCAGGAACGAGCTGTCACTGGCGCACTGGCTCACGCGCAGCGTCGACCTCCACGTCTGCGTGCTCGACGTGGGCCACCGAGACCTCCACGACTGCCAGCCTCTGCACGGCAGCCGGTCCAGCACCGTCCAGATCGGCCCCAGGGAGAAACCCTTTCGCGTACGCGTGCGTGCGTGCGTGCGTGCGTGCGTGCGTGCGTGCGTGCGTGCGTGCGTGCGTGCGTGCGTGCGTGCGTGCGTGCGTGCGTGCGTGCGTGCGTGCGTGCGTGCGTGCGTGCGTGCGTGCGAGTGTGCGCGCGTGCGGGCGTGCGTGCGTGCGTGCGTGCGTTCGCGAGCACAAAGTCAAAAACCATTCCAGCTTGTGATTCTCGCTAGCGGCTTCTCGAGAACTGCCGAGGGCGGGCTCGCTGCCGTCGACGACATCGTCTACCACGGACCGCAGCTCTGTCGCTATGAAACGACGTGAGTGTCGTTCGTCCTTTTTTTAGCAAAAAAAAACTGACTAAAACAAATCCATTCTTTAGAACCCCTACCCCCAAGCCCACCGACGCCACAACGGCGCCTGAGGCGAAGACGACGCTGCCAGTGCTCACCACGACCGCAGCGCCTCTGACGATTCCGCCTGACGTGTGCGACCTAAGAAAGCCCTGCCTAAACGACGGCTTCTGCCTGCCGCTCGGCAAAAACGAATACGCATGCGAGTGCCCCTTTGGATTCGCCGGCAAGGACTGCGAGAGAGGTGACCTAAACACTAGAACACTAAAACTACAGAATCTGTTTTTTGATGTACAAAGAAAATTGAAGCAGTATGCTAAATTATGTTTTTTCATAGAATTCACTCGCTGCGAGCCTAATCCGTGTGGCGCGGGCCTATGCGTCAACACTGCCAACGGAGAATATTACTGCGTCTGCGACGATCCAAGCAAAGCCGAGGACTCTTGCGTGCCAAATCCGAGTAAATCTTCAAACCATTTTATATTTGGAAAATTAAAATTAAAATTCTCGCACGTTTAGTCGTCGTCACGCCGAGAATGCCGCTCAAGAAGTGGGGCTTGCCAGGTGCATACGCATCAGAGAAGAATTGGAGTCGTTACTTTTCAGGCACAATATTTACATTTTTTTTTAAATATTTTCAGATCCGTGCGTGGATCGGCACCCCTGTCTGAACGGAGCGCTTTGCGAATCCATGAGTGTCGTCGGCTACACATGCCACTGTCGGTCGAAATTCGTTCCCAACTCAAAGCTTGGGGCGATCGGGCACGCACCGCTGTTCGAGGGAAAGCATTGCGAACTTGGTGAGATTCAACTCAAAGTGGTAATTTAAAACCACCGGTATTTTGGTGCCTTCTTTTACAGCGATCGATCACTGCGCGATTGACAACTACTGCAACGGTGGACGGTGCATTCCCGCACGGAATTCTGAGGAGCTGCCGAAATGCGACTGCACGAACACGGGAAGGAACGGATTCCGATGCTTCGATGGTGCGTGTCTTTTTTTGGCGCTGAGACCCAGTTTTTTCCTTCCGAAATGTTTTGTCGTTAAAGTTTCATTGAAACGGCTGCAATCTCTGTTTCAGACTTCTGACGCAGTCGAAAGAAAGAAGACTTCTCCAAAAAAATCAGCTCACAAAGCTAGTCGTTTGCCACTGCAGAATACAATGTGTCAGTGTTGCGTTGACATTGCGGTGTACATTTACTATCGACGTACTATCGATGTATCTTGCCTGTCGACGAGGCACCCGTCGTATCCCTTGATCCATCGCGAGCCACGCGTTATACCGACAACGGGGAAATTTCGGTGGCTGCTGACTTGCTGTGACGTGTGATTGTGAACAATACACACTTCCGTAAGTGCGTGCATGATGACCAGCAATCGGCATTACCACGGTATTTAGATGATGAACGCAATGTAATTGTACATATGTCGTATCTTCAACCTTCGATCAACATAGGTATCTCCAATTCAATGTCGGGTACGATACAAAGTCAAACAATTTCGATAATTATGGTATTCCATGCTGTGTGCGTCTTTCCTCCAAGCGTTGCTGTGCCACATATGTAGTGCGCTCCACCGCCTACTCCCACCATATTCCATTGTCATAGCGTCTTTCAGGCCAATCAGATTTTAAATTCACTCGACAACAGAAAGAAATCAAATTCTAAACGATCAAAACGAGGCCACAACCAAGAACTTCGAGGCATTCAGCGGTAGACGTCAAAGAAGCAGTGAACTGGGGAAACTCAATCAAACATCGCAACAGCCTACGTACATACATGCATCGGATCAACAACAATCTTGAAAATCCTGACTCTCGACGAATTCATTGCCGTACGTATGGCTCGCAGATGTTCTGTCCTTCGCACTTGAAGTCTGCAAGAAAGACGTAC
>JASAMY010001802.1:0-51622 GCA_030248085.1 Paralinhomoeus sp. GSCO2_6
AGAGTGTACATTGTATGGATGCTCATTATGTAATGTTCTCATAAATCAACGTGTTGTTGCTTGTGCACCTGGTGTAGAAGATCCAATATAACGTTGAGTGTTTCCATAAGTGTTGCAGAGAGAACTGCTGCAGCAGCAATAGCCATAGTCATAGGTGTTAGTGTCATCACAGCGCTTCTTGGTTGGGTCACAAGCTTTGCACCCCCTCATAAATAACTGAGAACCCAATATCATGACATAACACCCATTTTGATGTGTCGAGCAAGCAGACTTGCCAATGTCCTTGTAAAACTTGGTAGCGAAACACTCGAGTCCAAAGCATTGCGTGAACAGAATGCTGAAGAGCATGGTCAAGAACATGCAGCTCACCATGTTTCTCGTGTTTCTTTCTTTCTTTGTTGAGCACAGACCAGGGTAATTTGCTGACTGGAACCTTGTAGTACCACTGCAGTTAAAAACAGCACCGCTGGGCGTTGGCCAAACAGGATGAATCGCTGCTCCGCTCAAAGATGATGATTTGACGGACTTCTTAGGCAGCAGCACTCTTGGAAAATATGTTTTGCACAATAGCAATCAACATGGCGGTTTGTGGTAACGCCCTATGCAGCATGCTGAATGTATTGTTGTGGTTTGATTTACTGCCCTACTCATGCCTGTTTTACGCATGCACGCACGCACATGGTTGTATACATCACGTTTATGCATGACACACACGCTCGTGTTTCTCCGTCCTCTCTAATCCGGGCCGGGCCGGGCCGGGCCGGGCCGGCCCGGCCCGGCCCCGGCCCGCCCGGGTTTACAGGCCCGTTTTGCGGGCCGGGCCGGGCCGGGCCTGCGTTTTGAGGGTGCGGGCCGGGCCGGGCCGTGCCGGACGTTCTTGGCTGGCCAACGTAGATAGCTACCTATGTAATGCATTGTAAGTATCGGCGACTATTCTGCACCGTATTAGCAACTTTGTATTCTATGACGCGCGTCTTTCGCGCTCAAATGGTGCAACGGCCGTAAAATGGTTGTGAACTGCGATTCTGAGAGGTGGATGCGCCATTCCGTTAAGTAAATCACGCAAATTGGCATACGGAATTTCAGTAAATTGTACACTGTAGTGACTGTACTTATTTCGTGTTGCGGGCCGGGCCGGGCCGGGCCTGCGATATTGAGCAGTTGGACGGGCCGGGCCGGGCCGGGCCTGGATTTTGAGGGTGCGGGCCGGGCCGGGACGGGCCGGACTATCTGGCGGGCCGGGCCGGGCCGAGATGTGCAGGCCCGTGCTCATATCTACTACCTAACCTACCAAGTCCGTTCATAGTCGCGCTTGCAGAGCCGAGCAGAGCCATGGTAAGCCGCGTTTCGCCATCCCATCGTCTCATTGGGATGTTATGGAAGGTATTCCGCGCTAACAGACGCAAGACAAGAAGGCGGGGTGGGTGACCCTCGAGGGACTCGCAGACAGATGGTTAGGTTGCTGTGCTTCGCTTTATGCCTGCCTTGTAATGTCGTTCACCGTGCTTCGACAAATAAAAACAAAAACAAAAAATACAAAACAAACAGACTGACTCGCAGACAACTTACCTACCATCAGCACCACCACTCCACCAAAGGGCCGCGTCTTGCACTCGCAAATTGTCTGTACACTTTCAAATGTTGGCGCCCCTTACTTACCGACGCCGCCTCCGACGGGCGCCGCGGCGCGGTCGACGCGCACGAACATGGTCGAAGGCGGTCCGCAGAGAGCGTCGGTGAGGCGGTGCAGCTGCAGACTGTGCGCGGCCAGCACCAGGCGGTTGCAGTCGAGCAGGCGCTCGCCCTGTAACGTCCTTCGGTCGTCGTACGGCGGGGGGGGGGGGGAGGGTGGGGACGCACGTTGCAGTTGACGACGAGGTCGGCAAAGCTGCCGTCAACGTAGAAGGCCTTGACGGCCTCGACGAGTCGCTTCGCGTGCACGGCGTCCTCGACGACGTCTCGGCGCTCCTGAGCAGGTCGAAGGGCGTCGCGCAGCCCAGCCGCTCCGCCGCCTCCAGCATCGCACCGCCACCGCCCCGCCCGGTCCCCGCCGACGCCTCGTTGGCGGCGGCTCCCGTGTAGAAGTAGTCGACGACCAGACAGAGCTCGTTCGCGCCCACGCCCGTCCCCTTGGAGTCGACGTCCAGCTCGGCCACCGCCGCGCCCTCCACCTCGCCGCCTCGAAGTGACTACTGAATGCCGCCGCGACGGACAGCAGTCGGCGACGACATCTACACCTGTCGGCAGTCGGCGACGCAGCGCCGGCGCCCCCTCCGAGAGGAGGGGGGGGGGGGTCTTCTCCACTATTCGGCAGTCGGCGATCGCACTGCCAGCGGTATGTGTGCGCGCCTGCCGTGTCCTACCGCGCTTTCCCGAACCCCGCATTTTTAAAAATGTTCTACGTTCAGCATCAGCAGCAATACAATCAAAAATTATCCACCCGAAGGGGGGAGAGGGGGTCTCTCCCCCTCCTGTCAGCTCAGATTGGGAGTGGGGGAGAGTTCAGGGAGAGAAGAAGGAAAGAAGAACGAGCACAGAAGACAAAGTGGGCAGACTTTAACGTTTTCCTTTGGATTAAGGCACTCAAAAGCGTAAAAATTTTCGCCTGCGGCGTTGTGGATCTATTGCAACTCATTATTGTTGTTGCAATAGTACAAACAATTCAAAAGCCAATGCCAGGGCAGGGCCAGAACAGGGCATGAACTTGACTGTTTCAGATAAACTGCGATAGAAAAATTTGACCTTCTCCCGCCTCTGTCTAGTGTAATTATCCGCACTGTGTTGTGCCACCACATTGCACTTTTTATTACAGTAAACCATTCAAAAGTGGAAAGCAGAAAGTAGAAATCATAGAAAAAAAATTTACTAATAGCCGAAAAAACCGGCGCAAACGCAGTACACCTACACTGAGCGCGTCCCCTATTGGGTCCATTCCATTGTAAAGGCGTTTGTTGAGGGGTGGAGTGGACGAACAGACAGACAGGGACAGACAGACAGACAGACAGACAGACAGACAGACAGACAGACAGACAGACAGACAGCAGGGGACTGAACCCCGCGCGTGCGCGCTCCCTCCCACTCCACTCCACTCGTCCCCTTCCCGCCTATCTACCCGACGCGTCCTCCCCAAGCGAGGTGCCGTTTACGTATAGGGTTTGTAAAGTCGCCGCCATAGTTTACGTATAGGTGTTTGAAAAAATTCGCCTACCGAGCGGCCACTGGCGAGTGGTGTAGCCAGGGGAGGGGCAGAGGGGCGCTGGCCCCTACCAAAATTTCAGAGACCTGATTTTTTTCCAGAGGGCGCACCCTTACAACGACATTTACCGATTAGTACCAATTAGACAGAAAAAAAGTTTGCCTGTAGCGCTGTTTCTGAGCAAAATAGGTATTTTGAGGCCTCTAAAGGGAATATTGCTGCAAAATTTGCAAATAATTGTCTGCGGCGCAAGTTTTCTTCAAGCAAATGATGCACTTTGAGGCTTCTAAACACCATATTACAGAATTGGCAAAAAAATTTGCCTGTGGCGCTGTTTTTTTGGGCAATGATCAATTTTTCAAATCAATTTTTCAAGATCAATTTTTATTGCTCTATTGTCTAAGATGCGTTTTTTGTGTCGAATTAGCACAACGCTTTCCTGCAGCGCTGCCAAATTCCCCGAAAATAATTTTTGAGTGCCCCTCAAAAATATATTTTCTTGCCCCTCCCAAAACCAAATCCTGGCTACGCCAACGCCACTGCCACTGGCCGCTCCAGCTGTGCGCGTGGCGATTGGACGCGCAGATTGCCAGCATCTCCAGTGGCGCAGCAGCGTACGACTCAGTCTTCGGCTTTTCTTCTCTCTAACTGAATTCCGCCCAAAAGCCAATCCGCCCAGAGTTGCACCAGCAGAGGCCCATCAGAGCCATGGTAAGCCGCGTTGCCTCATCGTCTCATTGGGAAGTGAGAGAAGATATTTCACGCTTTTAGGCGCCAGACAAGAAGGCGGGGTGGGTGACCCTCGATGGAGCTTCGCAGACCGTCTCCATCAACTGGACCATCAACAACTATCGGTCCCTCTACCAAAGGGCGGCGCCTTGTACTCGCAAATTTGCGTAAACTTTTTAGTATTGCCTTATTCTTTTGGCACAATGAAGTTGCGTTTCTGTAAAGCATGGGGAAATTGTGCAGTATACAGAGTTTTTTCAAGTGCCACATTTTAATCTTGAATAACTCGGGCAAACGACAAGCTAATGACCTGAAATTTTAACTGTACGTAGACAAGACTCTAAGGTTTTGTTGACAATTGGCCCCGTGCGAATTCTTTTTGAAACCAGCGCGTGGCACCCGCTTGAATTTCGATCGCCTTTTTTGCCATTTCGAGGTCATTTTTTCCAACATTTCTTGGCCATATTTCTGGTCATTATTTAAGAATATTTGTTGCCCTTGCCATGTCCATGTCAGCTGAGCATAGAACATGTCATGTCAGTGTTCAAATCTCAAAGCCAGGAGGTTGCACGGCGCCTTTAGATTGCATGGTCCTGTCCATTCCTGTTTAATGCTTTTATCGTGTTGCTCGCATCCCTCTGCTGCTTGACAAGATCACCTCGGGCAACCAAGCTTTCCCAAAAACCACCCTTGGAATGACCTGTATTTTTTTCATGTCGCTTTTGTGATGTTTGCTCGAGTTCAGACAATTCTTCACCACCCAACACAATGAAAATGACTGTAAAATGGGGCAACATGCAAGCGAATGCCACATGCTGGTTTCAAAACGGATTCGTACGAGCCAACAAAACCGAGTCTTGTCTACCTACAGCTAAAATTTTAGTCCAAAAGAAAAACAAAAAATACGTTCCATTCTACGCTCTCGCGCCCCGCAGCAGCGACCAGAAACTTCGAACTCCGCGGCAAGAACTTCCAAGCACCAAAATTGCGTGCTATCTATACTCGGAAGGCGTTATTTGGAAGGTTCCCCCCAGATTCAAAATAAGACCACGGAGTCCGCAGACTTTGTTGAAAGTTGGTCAACTCGAGTCCGGCGGACTATCCGCCGGCTGTAAATCGAAAGACCGGGTCTGGGTCCGTGACCGGGTCTGAGTCAGGCGGCTGTAAATCGGGCTTAACATGGATCATCTCGTAGAATGTGTGCAAAACGCCGCCCAGCGTCGCCAAGGACCAGCGCATTGTCAGCGACGTTTATTCTTGGGGATCATCAGCAAGATGGAGAATGCAGCTGTATCCAAAAGGCGAAAGCGATGAATCGGATGATGACGCGTCGTTCTATCTCCAGTTCATCAGTGACGGCCCAGGCAGCCAAAAGGTTGCCAATTACACTTTGACTCTACAAGGAGAAGGCGCGTCGCTTGATCAACTCGAGACGCTAAAGACCGAGGACCTCCTGTACACTAAAGGGGAAGGAAGTACCTGGGGATGGCCCGACGCTTTTAAGCAGGACGCGGCGCTGAAAGCCGTCGGCAAGGACGGCAGCTTGACCGTCATCTGTCATCTGACGGTCAAGGAGGATAACTGCGCCCTGCTCGCCGGCCTCGGCGCTCTGCAGCGTCTCTGCCGCGTGCGCGATTTCACCGACTTCGTCGTCAGACTCGACGGCGCCGAGAAGGAATTTCCAGTGAGTTCCTGTTCATTTATAAGCGTCGATCCAGGGCAGCCTACAATTGCAGGTGCACAAGCTCGCTCTGTCGAGTCAATCGAAGGTGTTTGCGACGATGCTCAAGACGGAGATGGTGGAGACGCAGCGAGGCGAGCTCGTCGTGAAGGAGACGACGCAGGCGGCCCTCGAGGTCTTCCTCGGCGCCCTCTACGACTTCCGCCTGCCCAGCGACTGTCGAGGCGAGCTTCTCCACGACGTCTTCCGTCTCGCCCACAGGTGCGCGTTGCATGACAGGTGCACGACACGATTCTTTCCGAACGTACGTAGTTACGTATGGTGAATCTCTCTCTTTCGGGTTTCTCTCTATTATAGTTTAGCCGATTGCGGGTGGTCCATTCTATTTGGATCAAGCCGTTGCAGATACCTGGTGGAGAGCGTGTTGTCGCTGACGCGCAGCCGCCTCATCGCCGAGCTCAGCGTCGACAGCGTCTGCGCGCTGCTCGACCTGGCGACGATGACAGCCGACGACCGACTGCTGGACGCGACGCGCCGCTTCGTCGCCTCCAACTGGCAGCAGCTCAAGGACTGCGGCCAGCTCGACCGCATGGCCGACAACGGCCACTACAAGTGGCTCCTCCACATCCCCACCCCCGACATGGTGCCCAAATAGCCCCAGAACGCTTTCTGGGCGACGCGCCGCGTGCGGAAAGTGTACAGCGCCATTGTTGTAGTCCCTCGGTTATTTCTAAGTTGAAGGCTCGCTCGTGTACATCGTATCTAGCGGTGAACTTACGGCGTGTGCTCCGTTCGGAGCCAGATCGCGTTTGTGGTAAGCAAGCAGTGGCGCGGATTGCATCTTGCTGGATTTGAAGTGAAATGTGCCGTTTGGCAGACGTTGCAGTTTACAAATATCGAGCAGGCGTTAGCAACCAGTCGCACAGCCGTGGTTGACATGCGGGACACAGCAGAATCACTCACTCTGGAATATCGGCTGCTTGTTAGTCAGTATAGGGAACCGGAAGTTGTGAATGGAGTTGCACATATCCGTCGTGCAGCAGCCAACACTACTCAAGACCAATTTTTATTGCGGTCCAGTTTGCACTCAAAAGAACAGGTCATAGCGCATCTCGTGTTGTTTGCTTCCTCAGAATAACCAATAGTGCAACCGTGATAGCGTGTACCACAGTTGGTAATATTGGGATGTGCGTGAGGGATGCTGGCAACTGCAATTGCTTTTGCAATGACGTATAGCATCGTATGCAAGACATTACGTTCAACCGCAATGACGCCGCTGTCAAGACAAACAATCTCCTCTCTTGAAGCTTTGAAACGGCCTTTACGCACAATTTTGTTCACTCATCTACAGCAATGGTGCAGCTGTGCAATAGCATGTTGTGATGTCAATGCAGAGAAAACAAGCAATTCATCTTGTAGACAAGAAGGTGTGATTTGCTGACGCGGCAGGGTGGTGATTTCTAAATATCAGATTCACACATTTAGCAATGGTGCAATGGATCAACACACGTTGGCCATAAATTTTAAACACTGTACAATGAATTATTTTCAATCGAATTACAAAAAATGTGAAATGGCGCAGCATGATTTACATTTTTTTATTAACAGTGTTTTTTCGAAAGACAAAAACAAAGATGTAAAATGCACGCACGCACACACACACAGACAGACAGACAGACAGACATACAGCAGCAGACCAGCACACGAATAGCATCAGCGCCTTTCTAGAGCACTGTTGCAGACTGGAGCCCTAGGCAGTAACTGCTTGGAATTTGGGTACGTGTGAGCTTTCAGCCGGCTTCTCTGTTCAGAGGATCAGAGAACTGAGAACGCCGAAAGCCGACCGCATTCGCACTCGCTCAGCACACACGGCACTGTGCCGCGTGACCACATGGCAAGCCGAGTTAAGCACGCACTTCAGTTGGAAGTTCATGCCCTGATATGTAATTAATGACATGCACTGTGGTTCTCATGACTGAGCACGCGAACCGGACCGAGTACGGTGTTTGGTGTGTAAACTAAGTACACAAAGGATTTTGCTTGCGACGCCCGACCGCGACGAAGTGTCGCATCGCATGCGTCGACACCCCAGACGAACCGAGCTGTCGGCGTTCGAGGCGCAGAGCTCTGCGGCGCCGAGTTTGAAACAATCAAAGTTGGGAAAGCGGGAAAGCGCCATGCACACCATGCACGCCATGCACATTTCAAACCTGATATCATTGCTTCCAGCGTGAGGCGCTGCGTTTGTTCTCCGTTTATGAGCAACCACCCTCGAGTCTTGCTCTTTGTCAACGAATGAGGACACCACGTTTTCAGTTTTATGTATTTTCGCCGATTTAATCCAAATATTGACATTGATGGTCGATATTGTTTTTGAACATTGAAATTTTGCCAAAAATCGGTTTACAGTTGAGTAACCACGTTAGGCACAGCCCCGAACTTCTAGGTTTTCAAGGGATTCTGTCATACTGTAGACTTCCTCTTTGACGGTTCGAAAGTATTCGAAATGTCAAAGCGGAAATGCGCATTCAGCGTTTACACGCCTACAGTACGTATCTCGTGATACAACTCTACAAAAGTGGAAATGCTGCGGAGAGAAATACACAAAAGAATTACTTTGCTTGAGTGAAGACACATGCTGAATGGCAAAGAAGATGGATGGTTCAACGGCTTGAGGAAACAGGTTCAGTCGGCAATCGCCTCCACCCCATGCCAAACTCGTTTGAGAGGGGGCTCGAGCAAATCGTAAAACAACGTTTGAGTGGAATGCAACTGTAGTTAGGTTGTTGCGCTCTTAACTGCACATGCATTTGCCCCTAAAAACTGGGTGCGCCACGGTCCATGATTAGACGTCACATGGTGACTCAATCTTCTCAGCGCGCGTTATCACTGCGTGGATTTCCCACTGATAGACTTAATATTGACATAGCACGTGACATTCCAACTGCGAGGACGTCTTCTAGAGGCTCCTCGTTGAGTACAGGTCGAGATGACTCACTACGGAGCATAAATACAGGCCAGTTCTGGTGATAGTTGCAGTCGACAAGACAGGCGCTCTGGAAGTACCATGCTGATTCTATTCGGGTGCGCTCTGCTGGGCGCGCTCGCGGTCTACGTGCTGCACTGCTGTTGGTGGAGTCGGCGCGGCCTGCCGGCCGGCCCGGTGCCCGTCCCGCTCATTGGCTCCGCGTGGGTCTTCATGAAGCGCAGCGTCGGCGAGTTGCTGGCCGAGTACGTCCAGCGCTACGGACCCGCCTACACGCTGAGGAGCGGCGGCGAGGACATGGTGCTGCTCAACGACTGGCAGCTCATCAAGGACACGGTCGTCAAGAACGGCGACGCCTACACGGGACGAGTGCAGACGATCGCGCGCAACTACCTCACAGGTCCATCAGGCCTTCAGCAGCGTTCGAAGCGCTCTTGAGGACACGGCGACGAGCGAGTCGCGCTTCAGACGGAAACCACGGCATCATAGCGGTCGAGGGCGAGAGGTGGAGAGTGCAGCGCCGCTTCGCTCTGCACGCGCTTCGCGACCTCGGCTTCGGTGCGTTGCCTTCCTGGAAATGTTCAGGCAAAATGCGACAAATGGTGTGTCGGTCTGTCGGTGCCTCCTCGGTCCAAGAGGTGCCGCCTGAACCCCGCCCCCCCTACAATGTTCCGTCCCCCTCCCCCAGGATGGTCTCACACCACCCCCACCTCACGGCCCGAGATTTATAACTGTTTTATTTGGCGCAATCTCAACACACCGCCAAAGCGTAGACAATGTCAAACATTGGAGAATGACCAAGCGTGCTAAGTTTCACCGTATCACCACACACGCACGATGTTCTTGTCTCACGAGGGAGGCGGGCCGCCTACCTGGCACGGTTTTCGGGCCTAAGCCCCTGGAGCCGCCCAACACCGCGGCCAATTGAGCGTTCCTCCTTCTGTCCAAGGGGATTTGTGGTATCTCAGTGACCTCGGTGGAAGGGAGTTGAACCCACCGACCACGACGCCTTACTTACCAGTCACTGAGCTACTCGCTCTCGAGGACCCGGTTGCAGTGGCCGCAAGATACGCCCTTTCGTCAGCGGAAGAGTGAGCTGCATTTAGGCAAGTCTCTGATGGAGGAGTACATACTGGACGAAGTCCGTCACATGAGCGCCCGTCTTGTCGCGCAGTCGGCGGGCGAGGGATCGCTGGATCCGTTTCCCGTCCTCCAGGGCTGCGTGGGCAATGTCATCAACCACGTCGTCTTCGGCTACCGATTTGACGACGTACGTTGAGGGCCACACATTAGGTTTTCTACGATTGCCCTGAAAATAGCACTTAAAATCAAAATTTTGCTCGCTTTTCTCAATTCCCATTTCTCCTCCAGGGTCAACAAACGGTTTTCTAAACTAATATTAATTCGAGCTTAGGCTTTTTGAAATGCAATGTCCAATTGTAATCCTCTTGGTCTTGGACAGTCAGGTAGTTGTGCGACCGGCGTTGTCCTTTCCCTAGGGCGGCAAGGCGGTGAACGAGATCAAGGACAGCTTCGACTATCTCTTCGAGAAGGCCGGCAACGACTGGCGCCTGCTGTTCTTCGAGTTCCGCTTGGTTCACTACGTCCCGTACGTCTTCGACGGCATCTTCACCGCACTCGACGACCTCAAGGCAAAGACGCTCGGCCGATTCCGAGAGCAAATCCGGCGGGCGGCAAAGAGCGCGCTGCTTCTGACAGACGACGCTGAGCCGACGTCGCTCGTCGAAGCCTATGTACTTGCAAGAGAGGAAGCGACTGCGCAAAGGCCGGTCTTGATTGACTTGAAGACGGGCGGGGTCAAAACACCCACTCAATACCGCAAAAAAACATACAGTGAACCCTATGATTAGTTCTCTTCATAATTAGCCTACCCCCCTCCCATATAAACATACACCCTCCCAAGACCACTTTGAGTTTATTAGCCCTCTATCATTATAATACACCCTCCCTAAATGGGCCATCGATTTCCATGTATGGGGTATGCACGGTCGTGTGTATCTATGTATGTACATGTATGTATGTATGTGTATGTGAGACTGTGTGAGAGTGTGTTAGAGTGCATCACCGACGAATGTGGGCAGCGACTTTTTTCCTTAAAAATCGCCTCCACGCGCTTTTCGCCAACAAAGTTTCCTACACATCGACCCTTCCAGTATAGAAGCCCCCTCATTATTAGTCCCCCTATGATTATATACACACTCCTCGACCTCGAATGAAACAATTACTCTCAGTAGCCCCCTGCGGGGGCTAATTTTTTCAATCGTACGGGGGGGGGATACAGTTGTACTTGTATCGTATATGCAATTATTTTGTTCCATTTAGACCCTTCTGCAGCTGATGAAAAATGCTTCAGGTAATAAGATTCATAACCATGCTAGTTTCGCTGTCAAAATTGCTCATTTTTCAGTTACTTTGGCCACTTTTTCTCAATTAATGGTTGATTTGACATTAATAGTTGCTGAAACGTACTATTATTGGTTGGTAGT
Source organism: Paralinhomoeus sp. GSCO2_6 (assembly GCA_030248085.1). Lineage (NCBI taxonomy): Eukaryota > Metazoa > Nematoda > Chromadorea > Monhysterida > Linhomoeidae > Paralinhomoeus > Paralinhomoeus sp. GSCO2_6. The sequence goes on from JASAMY010001802.1 coordinate 11,100, forward strand.
CTTGTGTATACACGATATAAATGTACGTACCACTGTGCTTTTGCCCATAAAAGGCACATGGCATAAAGTACCCCTTAGCTCCAGGGGCACTATTTGAGGGGGGGCACTATACTTTCAACGTTGGCGTACCCGGGGGGATATTGGAGGATTGTCGGTAGCAATGTTATCCGGGGCAGCGCCTCTACCGCGTCTACAGCGACTCAGCCACACTGCAGCGAGTTGGCCATAGGGAATCAGGGTGTACGCGGCAGCGTACAACCCTAATATGTGACGACTGCAATGCGGTTTTTTGAATTTTCAGTCGCTCATAACTCTTGATTGCCTGAACGGATTGTGGCGAATGATAGCTCAAAAGAACCGCCTTCTAGACCGGAATCGAATAAGCCGTCCCGCGTTTCGGTACTCGAGCGCATTAACACGAAACTTCCGAAAATGTTCCGAAAAAGTGGTGTTTTTTTTTTCCTGTTCTGCACACACTTTTTGGGGCGCCGCTCTGGAACGCCTCAGTCGATTGGGACAAAACTTGGCGTGAGCACGCGGTATATGATGGCAACTTTGTGACCGCAAGAAAAATTTATCTAGGTGCTACGGATCTAGAGTTAAGGCCGATTTAGTAATTTTTTGGAACATAGTCGTTTTATTTTGGCCAAAATGCGACAAGAGTAAAAGTCGAAAAAAAGCCGAGTAAACCCCCAAATGTTATTTGATTTCCGTAAACAGCTTTACAAAGAAAGTCTAAGACGCTTGCATGACATTTGAAATTCTCACCACATAATGAGATATAGGCAACCAAAATTTCGCAAATTTCGACCAAAAAAACTTTGTCAGCTATAGGCGCTTCAACCGTTTGTGGCAGAGCTGTGCTGCAATGACGAAAGTTAATCGTCCGGACCTGGAATAGGTTACTTTCGACAAATGGCAGCGCTCCGATGCCCATGTCTCGGTCGGCCCCCTTTGAAAGGCCTTTTTTTGGGTGTTTTGTCCCAAAAGTTTGTCAGCTATAGGCGCTTCAACTGTTTGTCACAGAGCTGTGCTGTAATGATGACAGTTCCTCGTCTAGACCTGGAATAGGTCACTTTTGACAAATGAGATCTCTCCGACTTCCATGTTTCGCAGCTAGACTCTCTTGGCACACCCCCATTTTGGGCGACATTCGAAACTTTGAGCGTGCATTACTTTTGCTTTCCTGGACGAATTCTGCCACGTGATAGCTCAAAAGAACCGCATTCAAAGGGTGATTCGATTGAGTCGCAACACGTTTCCATACTCTTGCGCATTACCGAGAAAATTGTGTGGATGTAACAAAAAATTGGGTCCTTCCAACCTTTTGGCCTGTCGCTCGCTCACACCTGTATCAATCGAAACAAAACTTCGCACGCATCTATGACCCACATAAAAACCCTCTGAAGAATTCAGTCTAGGTGCAATACATCGTGAGGTTACAGTTTACGTTGCAATATTTTTGGCGCGTTTTGTAAAGTCATCAGACTACTGATCGCGAGGTCGCTGGTTCGACTCCCAGTGACGCCTGTGACGCTTTTGCAGGTGTCATCTTGGGAAACCCATCAACGGTTCTTTGCTGCAGTGTCTCCAGTCCATTGAATCGATTGATAGAAATTATATGTATTTTTGTAAATTCAAGGAAAATGTACAGATTTATTTACAGAAAAATTAAATTTTTATTTTTGTATGGTACTGTCTGCAAATGTGGGTGTTTCGCCTCCACCGCTTGACACCCGAGAGACGCGCGAGGCTCGTCAGAAACGACGCGTCCCCTTTATATGTGCAATTATTTCATAGACTCATCATGGGTCTTCAGACCACATAAAGTGAGAAAAAGAAACCACCTTGTCAACAAACCGCGCTTGAAATTCCGCGTCAGTAGTCGTATTCTCGTCGTCCGCGTCAGCCATCCCACATTCTCTGTCTCTTTTCTAGGTTCTTCTACCAAAATTTTGGCAAATTTTTGATATTTATGGACGGATGCTCGTTACAGCCCTTGATGCACGAAAATGACACAGCTGCACACCCGCACGCACGCACGCACGCACGCACGCACGCACGCACGCACGCACGCACGCACGCACGCGCGCACGCACACACGCACGCACGCACGCACGCACGCACGCACAATGTGTACAGTGGTACACGTTTTTCATAAGCTTTATGGTGCAACACTGAGCATGCGTCCGTGCTGGTCTGCTGCTGTGGATTTGTATGTGTGTGCATGCGTGAGTTTTCGATTAATCTTTCTTTTACGAAAAAACACTGTATTAAGGAAAATTTTGCAGGTGGCTGCAAAAAAAGAGAATATGTGACGGACGCTCCTTTAGGTCCAGTTTGAAAAAACGTGGTATTAAAAGTAGCCACTTCATCAGATGATCAACTTCAGTTTGGACAAACCGTGTATAATCGAACCAAACGCAGCAACACGTCACATATTCGGCGTTTGTTGTGTGAGCCATCGCACACAGCCACAACCACAACACCACCACCATCAATCCAACCTCACAACTCGTTCATCTCTCTGACGATGTGCTGCCATTCATAGGCATTGCATGGATGGATAGGGCACACAGCCAAAGATACTGCATAGGTAGATAACTTCACTGCCCTGTCCGTTCCAAAATTTAATATGTGGCTTGCTCTTACAGTAAGTGATATGTAGCATCATTTCACAATCTTAAGTACCAGTACATGCCGTACATTCAACTTCGATTCTCGTTCATCTTTGTTCCGCTTCTGTTAGCCTGTAGCTATGGACGGGACTGCCATCTGTGGGCGGCAAGGACAAGGCCCACTCTCGTCTCTGAGTCCAAGGAATAAAAGGCCTCGGTGCAGCCTGGACTGCCTTTCCAGTGATCCAAGCGAGCGGGTGAAGCGAGCACAACAAACGCCGAATATGTGACGTGTTGCTGCGTTTGGTTCGATTATACACGGTTTGTCCAAACTGAAGTTGATCATCTGATGAAGTGGCTACTTTTAATACCACGTTTTTTCAAACTGGACCTAAAGGAGCGTCCGTCACATATTCTCTTTTTTTGCAGCCACCTGCAAAATTTTCCTTAATTTCTCTTTATACGGAAGGTCCCCATTTTGAGCAAGCCCCCCAACACTAGCGGCTTGTGTTGGTCGCTTCAGCACACCCTGAGCAGCAGTTTTTTTTTTCCAACACACCTCTCTCTAACAACGTGTGCACCTATAGGTAAGGTGGCGTTGTGACTGAAATACATGTAAATGCGCCTCTCTTCAGCGATGATCAACTGGCCGGACTGGTTTTTGACATCTGGATCGCTGGATTCGACACGACCGTCACGACGTTGCACTGGATGGTCCTCTACATGTATATGATCCACTATCCGGAGGTGCAGCAAAATATCCAGACAGAAATCGATCAGACGATTGGCAGAGAGACTGAGGTTCGCATGGAACACACGAATCGGCTGCCCTACACCTACGCGACCGTCGAGGTGTAATGCAGAGCTGCACTGGAGCCCATGTGCCCACCGGTAAATGCCGGAAAATCCTTTCGGGAACTACAGCGATGCATCAACCTGCTAAAGTTTATTCAGAAGGACGACCACCGACGTCACAATTATGGGCCACCACATCAAGAAGGGCACTACGGTTGTGCCTCAGATTTCAGCGGTCATGATGGATCCGGAACTGTTTCCGGAACCGGAAAAGTTTAAGCCCGACAGATTCCTGACTGCTGAGGGTCACTTGGACACTAAAACGGCAGACACGTTCCACAGAATCGTCAGAGACTCTTATCAGTCTTACCAGTGTCGCAGTAGCCGCAGTGTGTACACTCGTACAATAAATCCAAAGCAGTGGACGACAGTGACACAGATCACATGTTCACTTTACGTGTGGCGAGCTATGGAATGACTAGTTTGAGTGCAAATTCAACACGTCACAATTTAACCTGCTTCTACACCTGCCTGCCTTGGATGGGCGGTAAATCAGTGGTGGTTGGGGGAGGGGGGAGGGTGCGTTCTTTTGAGTGTTCACGACAGTTCACAAGTTGTCATCATTCCGTACAGATGGAGGCGTTGGTGCCGTTCTCGGTGGGCAAGCGCTCGTGCCTGGGCGAGAGTCTGGCTCGGATGGAGCTGCTGCTCGTCTTCGCCAACACCCTCAGGCAGTTCTCAGTCGGCAAGGTGCCCTTCCAAGAGTTCCCATCTCTCGAGCCGCGCCGCCAATCGCACCCCACTGCAAAATCGTATCGCTGCAAGCTCGAGCCCAGAGTGTGAGAGACGACTACGTCAGCGTGTCAAGGGTGGCTCGCCACGTGTTACATCGCGTCCCCCCATTATGGTGGATTTATACTTCCGTTTATATACCTACCGTTAATCCTCCAATGGTACAACCGGGGCACTATTTTTTTCAATTTCTCCTTACCCGGGGGCACTATTGGAGGGGAGGGGGGCTTCTATTATTTCAACCTAAAATTTTTTGAATGGTAATGCTAGTTTCGCTGTCAAAATTGCCAATTTTTCTTTGATTTTGATCACTTTTGCCACACTTAATGGTTGATTTACCGTTAATAGTTGCTGAAACGTACTATTATTGGTTAGTAGTAGTGTGTATACACAATGTATACACACCTAGCACTATACTTTTGCCCATAAAAGGCACATGGCACAACATACCCCTTACCCCCGGGGGCACTATTGGAGGGGGGAACTATTCGAAAGGGTTGTATTGGAGGATTTACGGTATACATATAGTTGTGTGTCACTACCACTATGGAATTTTGTCTTCGATTTCTCACCGTTTGATCGAGAAACCATAAGATCGGGTTCGCATCTCAAGACGCTTGCTCTGCCGATACTCTGTCGCGAGCCGGAACGTGCACCATTAGTGTCTGCTTTTTTATTTGTATGTACTGTGCTCGAATTTTTTATTCAATAAATATAAAATCCCAAAGTGCTCTAAGTATAAAGTTGCGCTCCGCACAATTGAGGGCTGCATAAGAGCGTCACCACAATCAGGCTTGGGCAAAATATTTTTTTTCTTAAATTAAGAAAAAACTGTACCTATCGAGCCTGTGAAGCAGCTTTGAGAAGAAGTACAGCGCAAGCGCAATGGCATAATGGAATGGAGCTTAGTGCTTTCTATGCACGGAATTACTAGATATGTATGATATCTATAGGTGGAACAAACCAACACAACACCGTTGGCAGTCTGATTTCACTTCGCTTTGATCCGACCGTGGTCGCGGTAGAGAATCGATCTCTAGCGCTCTGTATTTTGAAATTATTTTTTAACAATTTTGTTTTTTATGCATCTGAGATATTATTTTGGATATTTAATCAATAAAATTTTTTTTTGGTGACATTGCTACTCGTCCCCCATATAAGACCCAGTTGAAATAAATGCACCAATAGTACGCGTCAACCTGTTGTTGACTGTTTACGCCGCTCCCGTCGGTATCACTGCGCTTCTCTGAATCACCTCACCACCCACCTTGTCAGGCGTTCGCTACCATAAAACAATGCGGCCGCACAGTGACACGCAAACGCGAACGCACATACGCACAAGACCGAGGTTTCTTATCATCATCGCCTTCGCGTCGCTCGCTCGCGGGGCAGCACCCACCAACCGTCAGTCAGCCAGCATTTGTCTTCGCGCGCTCACTGTTGTACGCTACTAACACTGTCACTGCACAAACCACGAGAAAATGTCCATCGACCAGAACCTAAAAGAGGTCGCGAGAATTCTCAAGACGGTCGAAGGCACGATCAAGGACTTGGAATCGGAAGTGAAACCGGTCGTTCGATCCGTGGACCGCCTCGTCAACACGGCCGACGACTCGCTGAAGCAGTTGACCGAGGATATTTCACTGCTCGTACACACCATTGCCAAGAGAAGCGAACAGGTAAGGAGAGCCGGACGGGAAGAAGACTGGTATTCAGCGGTGCGCATTCAATTAAGTGCATTCTTAGCAACGTTTATTGCATTGTATACCTATATTGTACAGTGTTGCTGTGTCGCGACGAGACATTCTGATCAACAATACAAAGCGTACTGAAATGCATTGCATTGCATTTCCATGCAACCACGTTAAAAGCCGCTGATAGGGCCCGCACTACAACACGATACCAGGTTAATCGGTGCGACATGGTATAATAAAAAACCGCTTTTTTAATGACGATAGTTGTTGTTGCTGTACTGTGAGTTACATTGGAGCACTGCGCTTGCACGTTCTACCAAGCAAATACGTTGAAGAAACGAATTCCCTTGCAGACGCCAGACCAGTGGGTATTCTACGCCATCGGTGGGTTTATGATGCTGCTCTTGCTGGTGCTGTCTCTCTTCCTGTTGGCCAAGACGAGCAGACACACGCAGCGCGTCTGGCACAGAAGGAGGGGTTTCAATCGACTGGGCAAGCAGTACGAAGGTGGGAACCTCGTCGCACGCACGCACGCACGCACGCACGCACGCACGCACGCACGCACGCACGCACGCACGCACGCACGCACGCACGCACGCACGCACGCACGCACGCACGCACCGACACGCCCGCACGCACACACGCACCATCCCGCACGAGCACTCTTGTAGATTACGTGGAGTATTCGGACGACGATTACGAGGACGTCTACGTGGACGGTGCTGCTCAGCCGATTTCTCAGCGCATCGTTCTGCGGGACAAACGCGGCAAAGTCTATCGCGTGCGAAGGCGTAACAAGTCCGTGGGCTATGCTCCAGTCAACGACAATCATAACACGGCCAAGGTGTCAATGGCCCCGGAGCTGCCACAAAAGTCCCCGCTGTCCACCACCAATCAGTTCCAAGCGAGCGCGCCCAACGCCGACAAGACGAGCCTGAGCTCCACGGTCGTGTGATACTTATTTGCATAAATACCGTATGTACAAATGAGCCCGTTGCGGACTGACGGTGCGAGAGTTGTGATACATGTGCAGTCGACGTGACGCTTTGGGTGATCAGTTGTATGATTTTGCAAAGGAGCCGCCCGCTGGTGCAACGGAAATCCATAGCTACATACAGTTCCACGCAGATGTCTCTTGAAAGTTCCCCTTCCAATAGTGCCCCCCGGTTATGGCAAGGTTGAAATAGTAGTGCCCCTGGGGGAGGGGCACTGTTCGAGGATTTACGGTGTATGATGCTTTATTGGGCGCCAATTGGTCGGCGCACTGCCCACTTATTGGAGGGTGAGGCGCTTGTTGTAGTGAGGGGGCGATTGCTCGTTTGTTCAAGAAACGCAACGCAGTAAGTAAAAACGTGGGGGCTCAGACCCAATTTGCGGCCCCATCGACTCGGCAAAAGTTTCCGTGTCGGAGGACACAGTTTCCGGAAACCGTGACCGTCGCGGCCATGTTGGACGACACAGTTTCCGGAAACCATGCAGTGACCTATTTCTGGCTCAAGCGTGTCGGACGTGTCGGATGACACAGTTTCCAGAAACCGTGACCGTCGCGGCCGTGTCGGATAACACAGTTTCCGGAAACCATGCAGTGACCTATTTCTGGCTCAATCGTGTCGGACGACACAATTTCCGGAAACCATGACCGTTGCAGTCGTGTCGGACGACACAGTTTCCGGAAACCATGACCGTCGCGGCCGTGTCGGACGACACAGTTTCCGGAAACCATGCAGTGACCTATTTCTGGCTCAAGCGTGTCAGTCGTGTCGGACGACACAGTTTCCGGAAACCATGACCGTCGCGGCCGTGTCGGACCACACAGTTTCCGGAAACCATGCAGTGACCTATTTCTGGCTCAAGCGTGTCGGTCGTGTCGGACGACACAATTTCTGGAAACCATGACCGTCGCGGCCGTGTCGGACGACACAGTTTCCGGAAACCATGACCGCCGCACGCGTGTCGGACGACACAATTTCCGGAAACCATGACCGTCGCGGCCGTGTCGGACGACACAGTTTCCGGAAACCATGACCGCCGCACGCGTGTCGGACGACACAATTTCCAGAAACCATGACCGTCGCACGCGTGTCGGATGACACAGTTTCCGGAAACCATGAAGTGACCTATTTCTGGCTGAAGCGTGTCGGTCGTGTCCGACGACACAGTTTCCGGAAACCATGACCGTCGCACGCGTGTCGGACGACACAGTTTCCGGAAACCATGACCGTCGCACGCGTGTCGGATGACACAGTTTCCGGAAACCATGACCGTCGCGGCCGTGTCGGACGACACAGTTTCCCGAAACCATGACCATCGCACGCGTGTTGGACGACACAGTTTCCGGAAACCATGAAGTGACCTATTTCTGGCTGAAGCGTGTCGGTCGTGTCGGACGACACAGTTTCCGGATACCATGACCGTCGTACGCATGTCGGACGACACAGTTTCCGGAAACCATGACCGTCGCGGCCGTGTTGGACGACACAGTTTCCGGAAACCATAACTGTCGCGGCCGTGTCGGACGACACAGTTTCTGGAAACCATGACCGTCGCAGCCGTGTCGGACGACACAGTTTCCGGAAACCATGAAGTGACCTATTTCTGGCTGAAGCGTGTCGGTCGTGTCGGACGACACAGTTTCCGGAAACCATGACCATCGCACACGTGTCGGATGACACAGTTTCCGGAAACCATGACCGTCGCACGCGTGTCGGATGACACAGTTTCTGGAAACCATGACCGTCGCGGCCGTGTCGGACGACACAGTTTCTGGAAACCATGACCGTCGCAGCCGTGTCGGACGACACAGTTTCCCGAAACCATGACCGTCGCACGCGTGTCGGACGACACAGTTTCCGGAAACCATGAAGTGACCTATTTCTGGCTGAAGCGTGTCGGTCGTGTCGGACGACACAGTTTCCGGAAACCATGACCATCGCACGCATGTCGGACGACACAGTATCCGGAAACCATGACCGTCGCACGCGTGTCGAACGACATAGTTTCCGGAAACCATGACCGTTGCACGCGTGTCGGACGACACAGTTTCCGGAAACCATGACCGTCGCGGCCGTGTCGGACGACACAGTTTCTGGAAACCATGACCGTCGCGGCCGTGTCGGACGACACAGTTTCCCGAAACCATGACCGTCGCACGCGTGTCGGACGACACAGATTCCCGAAACCATGACCATCGCGGCCGTGTCGGACGACAGAGTGACCTATTTCTGGCTGAGGCGTGCGTCCGTGCGTGCGTGCGTCCGTCCGTGCGTGCGTGCGTGCGTGCGTCCGTGCGTGCGTGCGTGCGTGCGTGCGTGCGTGCGTGCGTGCGTGCCAGACTGACGAGCCCTTCTCACCATGTGTAACAGGATGACAGTACTTAGGTAAATGTTGTTTTGTTTCCTTTTCCAGTGTTTGCTCACGTTAAACAGAGAGAGAGAGAGAGAGAGAGAGAGAGAGAGAGAGAGAGAGAGAGAGAGAGAGAGAGAGAGAGAGAGAGAGAGAGAGAGAGAGAGAGAGAGAGAGAGAGAGAGAGAGAGAGAGAGAGAGAGAGAGAGAGAGAGAGAGAGAGAGAGAGAGAGAGAGAGAGAGAGAGAGAGAGAGAGAGAGAGAGAGAGAGAGAGAGAGAGAGAGAGAGAGAGAGAGAGAGAGAGAGAGAGAGAGAGAGAGAGAGAGAGAGAGAGAGAGAGAGAGAGAGAGAGAGAGAGAGAGAGAGAGAGAGAGAGAGAGAGAGAGAGAGAGAGAGAGAGAGAGAGAGAGAGAGAGAGAGAGAGAGAGAGAGAGAGAGAGAGAGAGAGAGAGAGAGAGAGAGAGAGAGAGAGAGAGAGAGAGAGAGAGAGAGGGAAAGAGAGAGAGAGAGAGAGAGAGAGAGAGAGAGAGAGAGAGAGAGAGTGCAGTTCAGATGCTATGTATCGTCATGTTTACGAAACTAACGAAGTACCGTAATTCTTCCAACACTGCCCCAAGGACACAAGGACTCAAAACATTTTGCCCCAAAACATTTTTTTCTGCTGTGCTGGTCATTCAGGACACAAGGACTCAGTGGGATGCCGGTTGGAGCAACAACTGCTTACAAGATCGGCTTTGCACCCAAACTCCAACTTCGTTATATTTTGAATTCGATCTATTCATATTTTGACACCTTACCCTGCGTATATATATCAAAATTTAATTTAAAAACACCACTGTTTAAATGTCTATAAAGAGGGCCGGAGTAGTAATTTCGTCAGATTTTCGATCAATTTTCCACCAACAGTTAGCGTTTGATTGTGGGGCGAATTTAAAGTTGACCTTCCCTGCCGGACACTTTTGACGGGGGTGGGGGTTCTATTGGAACATTTACCCTGTACTGAAGAACTACCACTATAACTGGAACAATTCGCAGCTACGCTCGACGACGCCCTTTTTGTTCCAGGCTCTCTCCCCCCCTTTTCCTCCACCCTACGCGTCGCGCCTTGCGGCACTCTTTACTCATCAGCGGAGGCGCGACCGCCCATACAACAACCTGCCGAGCAGAACATGAGCACGAGAGGAACACTGAGAGACTGTAGTAGGACGAGGACAAGGAAAAGCATCTGGCCGAGCGCCTAGGTCACTGCAGCCTGGCCTATGACACGCTGCTCAGTAGACCGTCTCGATGGCGCTGGTCATCTACTGTGGCTGACACGCGTTGCAACCTGCGCTTCCCCCTAGCACACATCTGAAAACCGGCAAGCAGGGGTGTAGCGCAGCGTCTCTGCCGCTGTGTGTGCTTGTGCGTGATTAGCCTGGCACTTCCGTCGGTGGTTCTCGGCGGCGCCAGCGGCGCCTAGCGATGCGCCGCTCACGGCCATTGTGTTCCCGCCAGTGGGTGGACCGGCACGCACGGACGCACGGACGCACGCACGCACGCAGACACGCGGACACGCACGCACGCACACACGCGCGCACGCACGGATGCAGACACGCACGCACGCCCGCACGCACGCGGGCACGCACGCACGCACGCACGCACGCACGCACGCACGCACGCACGCACGCACGCGCGCACGCACGCACGCACGCACGCACGAACGCAGGCACGCACGCACGCACACGTCCGACACGATTGAACCAGAAATAGGTGACTGCATGGTTTCCGGAAACTGTGTCGTCCGACACGCGTGCGACGGTCATGGTTTCCGGAAATTGTGTCGTCCGACACGGCCGCGACGGTCATGGTTTCTGGAAATTGTGTCGTCCGACACGTCCGACACGCTTGAGCCAGAAATAGGTCACTGCATGGTTTCCGGAAATTGTGTCTTCCGACACGGCCGCGACGGTCATGGTTTCCAGAAATTGTGTCGTCCGACACGCGTGCGACGGTCATGGTTTCCGGAAATCGTGTCGTCCGACACGACCGACACGCTTCAGCCAGAGATAGGTCACTGCATGGTTTCCGGAAACTGTGTTGTCCGACACGCGTGCGACGGTCATGGTTTCCGGAAACTGTGTCGTCCGACACGCGTGCGACGGTCATGGTTTCCGGAAATTGTGTCGTCCGACACGCGTGCGGCGGTCATGGTTTCCGGAAATTGTGTCGTCCGACACGCGTGCGACGGTCATGGTTTCCGGAAACTGTGTCGTCCGACACGCGTGCGACGGTCATGGTTTCCGGAAATTGTGTCATCCGACACGACCGCGACATGGACAACGACCAGCGAGACGCCAGTGAGTCACCGCCCTATTTCAAGCGGCAACTTTTATTTCCATAGTTTCCGGGATCCATGTCTGCGAGATGGGGCCGCAAATGACTCCTGAGTCAACATGGGCAAAACTTGAGTAAGTACCGTAAATCCTCCAATAGTGCCCCCGGGGCACTATTTTTCTCAACCTCTCCTTACACGGGGGCACTATTGGAGGGGGGGGGGCAGTATTGGAGGGGGGCTTCTATTATTTCAACCTAAAAATTTAGAATGGTAATGCTAGTTTCGCTGTCAAAACTGCCGATTTTTCGGTGATTTTGATCACTTTTGAGACATTTAATGGTTGATTTACCGTTAATAGTTGCTGAAACGTACTATTATTGGTTAGTAGTAGTGTGTATACACGATATAAATGTACCTACCACTATATTTTAGTAGTAGTAGTAGTAGTAGTGCAGAGGTTGCCCCCAACCCCCCCCCCAATCCATGGGGCGCATCCAGCCTACCCCCCTCCCTCCCTCTGCAGTTACAGGTGTGTGGATGAGGTATGAACGGGGCAGCAGCTGTGCGCAAGTGCTACAATTTTTCTTTTATACACCGCCCCGATTGCGCTGGTTAGTTGGTAGAATTCTAAACTTGAATCTTGGGCAAAGGAAACTGTCACCAAACTGGATCGAGTCACCGTACCGAAATATACGTGTAACAAAATTTTGCTCGAGGACCCAGTAATTTTGCTCCCAGACCCAGAAATTTTCCTCCCAGATTGGACACTATATATGTCCCTAGCAGATTTGACACTGAATTCTCAAATTCAATTAAGCACGTATGCGCAATTTGCATAACTCGCGGATTACGGTAGCTTCAGTAGTGCCACTCTTATTCTGATGGTGACATGTGCCAAGCAAAAATTTCGGCTCAATCCATCCAGCACAACTCTCGGTGCTGCTTACGGTAGGAATATACCGTAAATCCTCCAATAGTGCTCCCCGGGGCACTATTTTTTCAACCTCTCCTTACCCGGGGGCACTACTGGAGGGGGAGGCACTATTGGAGGGGGGGGGGCTTCTATTATTTCAACCTAAAAATGTTGAATGGTAATGCTAGTTTTGCTGTTAAAATTGCCGATTTTTCGGTGATTTTGATCACTTTTGCCACATTTAATGGTTGATTTACCGTTAATAGTTGCTGAAACGTACTATTATTGGTTAGTAGTAGTGTGTATACACGATATAAATGTACCTACCACTATATTTTTGCCCATAAAAGGCACATGGCACAGCATACCGGTAGGTACCCCTTACCCCCGGGGGCACTATTGGAGGGGGGGGCTCTATTATTTCAACCTAGCCGTACCCGGGGGCACTATTGGAGGGGGGCACTATTAGAGGGGGGGTTGTATTGGAGGATTTACGGTATACACTGTGCCATTTTCAGATTGCATAGCTGTCGTCACCACAGCACAATGCTTTGGTGTGCTTTGGAAACTGTATGTTGTGGGTGACAAAAAACGTGGTTACAGACATTTGTGGGACTGATAAAGAACGACGGATGCGACGCTCCAAATACAATTGGTACCTCTACGTCTTTCAACACCAAACGTTTCATCGACTGTTTAAAGATGCGGGTAAACCAATTTCGAACGATCACAACGCTCCTCCGTCGTCACCACTTGTTTTCGGTCTCATTGAGCTGTTCACCACTGTTCACCATTTTGGTTTAGTCATGGAGCTAGAGGCGTTGCACTGCCATGCCAGCTGAGGAGGCTTGACACTACACTGCAACTTGATTGCTGAATCGAACAAGAGATATACTTGAGATGTAACTGCATAACCTGAGACTTATTGTTTCCTCTGTGGCAACATGCGAGTACAAGAGCTATTGTGGTGTGGTCCTGGATGGAACTTTTTCAACGCTCCTTCAAGCCACAAAAGCAGCCCGCTGCGCCTGACATTCGAAAGTCTGCTCGCGTTGCTGCTGGTTCACCTCCCTCCCTTTCTCTAGGCGCTGCCTCCCTCTTGACGTCATTGCCCCCCCCCCCCACTGCAAGGAGAGTCACCCTTTTCGCTGGTCCCTCCCAAAAATCAATACTCGGTCGCGTTCGCTCTCCCCTTGCTTATCTCTCTGCCTTGCGCAAGCGCTTGCGTTGGGTGGCTAGGGGAGTGGGCGTGCCAGCGGCTAACACGACGCACGCACGAACGCGCACGCACTAGCTGCTAGCGGAGGGGTTGACAGAGAGACAGGTCCGTCCACAGAGCACAGACGCCCTCGGAGAAACGGGAAAATGTTGTGGAAAGTGCTGTTTCTGGTGGGCGTCGGCATCGTCGCCGGCGACATGGGCGCCATGGACGTCGACCGGCTGACGATGTTCTATCCCAGGGCGGCAGAGGAGCTGCCGGCGCCTCCTCTGAGCTATGGACCCAAGTTCATGACAGGTTGACGACTTTCCTAGTCGAAACTGTTTTTCGTCGTACAGATTTCTATTGTAACGGCAAGGCAGAAACGTAGTAACAACAAATCCTTTGACTCATAGTTACTGGGCGCAACATTTTGTTGCGTAAGATGAAGAGGGAAGTCGTGCATTGGCGCGGTTTACACCTCTGAGCATTGCCTCCGTTCTCAATTGATCCCTCCCACTCAAAAATCCAGACCAATAGTACGGCTCTTTTTTAGGCCGCGTGCCACAAGCAGACAGGACGAAACACTTGAATAGAAATCGAAGTTGCATAACACTCTCTTTCTTTCCACTAACTTCTACAAGACATAGACATCGCCAGGCTTGGGCAAAATAAAAGAACGTAAAAAACCTTTTTTAAACGGGAAATTTTTTTTAATTAAAAAAAGCTGTTAAAATTGTCCAAAAAGTGCTAAAAACGAGGCAAAAACAAGCTAAATAAAGGTGTTCTGGAGGCTGTAAAAGCAAGTCATAGTCATAGTCATAGTCGTAGTCTGACTCAAGAAAAAAACCATCAGTAGTAAAAAGTTGACTAAAGTGCACTTCTAATGCCTTAGTTCGCTGTTATTGACACTCTAACTAGGCTTAAGACACTTTTTACAACATTGATTTGACATCCAAAACGGTCTCTGAGAACATTTAAAATAAGAAGCAAAGAAAAAAATTTTTTTCCCAGTGCTGACATCGCATTGCTCCCCTCCCCTCGTCCTACGCAACAAAAGAGTTCGTTGCAACATTTTACACTGTACCAGTCAACATCCGTCATTGCGATCTTTCTTACCCCTCCTTTTTCGTCCCGCCTTTTTGGCAATAATACTGCATTACCGTATTACACTCCATTACTGCACTCTGTGTACTGTAGGCGGCGCGGGAGAGGGCAGTCAGCGCCTGCAGCCGGACGGCTTCGGACAGCCGTTCAAGTTCCGCCAGGAGGTCAAGACGGACAGCGTGCTGCCCGCCTACTGCAACCCGCCCAACCCCTGTCCCAAGGGATACACCGGTATGGGGCTACGGTACCACGCAAAGACAAGACACACAGGCGAAGCGCACGCACGCACACTCAGACAGACACACAGGCGAACGCGCACGCACGCACACACAGACGCACATGCGAACGCGCACTTACGCACACGCAGACGCACAGGCGAACAGGCGCGCGCACGTACACCCATACACAGGCAAACGTGCACGCACGCATACACAGACGCGAACGCGCACGCACACACACACAGAGAGAACACACACACACACAGAGAGAGAGAGAGAACCTGAGAACGCAAACAGAACAACATACGAACGCACGCATAGACAGACACACAGGTGAACGCGCACGCACGCACGCACGCACGCACGCATGCATGCACGCACGCACGCACAGACGCGAACGCGCCCGCACGCACACACAGACGCACGTGAGAACGCGCACGGACGCACGGACACAGACGCACACGCGAACGCGATAAATGAACACGCACGACGCCTGCAGCGGAGAAGGGCTGCGACGAGGACGGCTTCGAGAACACGGCCGCCTACGCGCGCGACTATCAAGGCAATCAGAAGTGCATCTGCGACGAGGAGCACATGTGAACATCAAATTTTATTTAGTTGAATTAATTGTGTTATTGATTACGAATTCAGGTTCTCGTGTCCTCAGCAGCAGCAGAAAGCGGCGCAAATGCTGGACGACCCGAAGGTAGCGGACTTCAACGTTGCCGTTGAGAAGATTCTTCAGAGCAAGGTGCGAACATTAAAACAGCTTTCCTTTAACTCCTTTATTTTTTATTTATTTTGCACAGTTGGTTGATTTAAAGGCCTAAAGAACGCTGTTGAAATCTTAGCATTCTTCAGGGCGTGGACACCCACAACACGCTTATCGCCAAGAAGTTCCACCCGAGCAAGCGCACGGTAGTTTTTTTTTTGTTATGGTGTCGATTCCGCTTCGAAAATCACTCGAGCGCACGCACGCACGCACCCATGTTCTTCGACTTTAGGCTCTGCGCCCATGAAAACACATGTAGTCACTCCAGAGAGAGATCAAACTACGACTCATAGGACCATTTCTTCGGTGTATCTCTGTGAATCAGTGATCTCAGTCAGACATCAAAGCTTTCTTCAAAGCCGCTGTGATCAGTCTTCTCTCGTTGTTCCCTACTTAAAGCGAGGTATCTTGGTGTGTCGCCAGTGCGGCTGCTGCTCCCTGTGAAGGCGGCATTTTCAAATGGAAGTTGACAAACGTATGGTATACTGCATGCACAGTGCGACAAACAATATTAATAAATATTGGTAAGAAAGAAGAGCCAAGGACGATCCTTTTCAATCCCCAACCACCCCCATGTCTCGATTTACTTGTACATGTATATGATGTGCTGGTAGTCCGTCCGTTCACCCACAATATTACCGTAAATCCTCCAATAGTGCCCCCGGGGCACTACACTTTCAACCTCTCTTTACCCATGGGCACTACTAAAATTGTATTGCGTTTTTTTATGCGGTTAACAGTTCAATGTAGCTGAAATGTCATTAAGGAAAAATTTGCAGGTGGCTGCAAAAAAAGGTGAATATGTGACGCTCTTGTGGTGAAGTCCAGTTTGAAAAGTAGCGGTATTAAGGTACGCCCCACTGATTTCTGGCCACTTCCACATAGCTGATCAACTTCAGTTTGAACAAACCATGTATAAAATCTAAACCTCATGCAGCAACACGTCACATGTTCGGCGTTTGTTGTGTGAGCCATGTCACTCAGTCAAGCCAACCAAAGCACAAACGTCCATCAACTCATACCTCTTCTCTAACAAGACGTTATTATTGCCCATTACCATGAACCTGACACTGCCAAAGTATGTCCTGCATAATCAATTGGTGCCCCCATGCTAAAATTTGTTACATGTGGGTTGGTGATGATGTACAGTTGCTGATGTGTAGGTGAGACCATACCTGTAACTGGGGGGGGGGGGGTTTTGGGGGGGGGGGGTTCCCTCCCCCCCACTTGCTGGTTTTGACCCTACCCACGCCCCCCCCAACCCCCCCCCCCCCAGAAATTTGAAACTGAAAATGGTAATGTGTTTTGTATGGTGCTTTTGAGCAAAAATCGCCCAAAAAGTACCTATATTGGGTTATTTACAGTTTATTTTGACTAAAAAGTGCCTATTTTAGGTTTTTTACAGTGTATTTTTGACTAAAAATCAACCAAAAAGTTCCTATTTTTTCCTTCCCAGACCCCCCCCCTCCTCCAGATTTTCCACCCCCCCCCCACCCCCCCCCCCCAGAAAGTGCCCGAACCCTCCCCCCCAGGTCCAATTCCCGGTTACAGGTATGGGTGAGACATACAATACGTACTACAATCCTGCTCCATTCCCTTCTGGCATTCCACCCAATGACAAACTCTTCATCCAACATTTGTGTTGTGCCCCCAGCCATTTGTGTAGTGCCCTAATGCATGTGTGTGTGCTGCGTGCGTGCGTGCATGCGCGCACGCGCGCATGCATACGTGTGCATAGGGGTTCCATGGGCATGTGCTTATTTCTTGCATTTCAATCTATGTAAATGTCAGCCAGTTCCAGTCGCCATTATTTTCACTGCACATTTCCATTGTGGGTGAACACAACAAACGCCGAATATGTGACGTGTTGCTGCATGAGGTTTAGATTTCATACATGGTTTGTTCAAACTGAAGTTGATCAGCTATGTGGAAGTGGCCAGAAATCAGTGGGGCGTACCTTAATACCGCTACTTTTCAAACTGGACTTCACCACAAGAGCGTCACATATTCACCTTTTTTTGCAGCCACCTGCAAATTTTTCCTTAATACAGTCAGTGTTTTTTCGAAAGATGAGGGGTTTCTGTAATTCAACGCACGCAAGCATGCACGCACGCACGCACGCACGCTCGCTGGCACGCACGCACGCACGCTCGCTCGCACGCACGCACGTACGCACATACGCGCACACACATTCACTGATGTAGGTTCACACACAATGTACCTATGACTGAATCGAACAAGGCAAAATTGAAGTAAAGCAAAGTACCAACAGCCTAGCAGACATACATGCGTGCATGCACATGCAGTTGTGCTATATTGCTGTGTCAAAGCATAGTGATGTATGTATGGAAATGATCACCATGACTAGGTGGTCAACTTCTGTGTTTTTGCCAAAGTGATCGGACCTACCCACATCAAGTTTCTTGCGAAGCAGCCCATTTGTTGGTGTGCGTGCGTGCGTGCACATCTGTAGTGCCATATTGGTTCGTCAGTTAAAGCGCCTATAGGGCACAAAATTTGTGGCCCATATCCAAGAAAATCAATCGATAATCCGATAAAATCGGCAATATCTCGAGATCGGTACGAAGTACACACAAATCCTTTGGCATGCAACATTGCGATCACTAGCCGGCTGCACATACCAAGTTTCATCGCGATAGGCCCTGGCGTTCGCGAGCGGCGCTCCAAAAACCTGGCAGAGAACATGAAAAAAAAATGCCGCAAAATTGGAACATTTTTGGAACTATTGACCCATTACAGTAAAGCAAGGAAACGCGTTATGGCGCATTCGATGCCCCAGCAGAAGGCGGTTCATTTGCGCCATAACGCGTCGAAATCCGTTCAGGCAATCAAAAGTTATAGGCGATCGAAAGTTCAAAAACCCGCATTGAGAAGTGGTCACATATTAGGGTTGTACGCTGACGCGTACACCCTGATTCATTAATGTGTGTAACTGTGTACACACCACTTTTACATATCACTGCTTGATTTTGTGTCCCTGTGTAACGCAAATCATATGGTATTTCTTGACCCCGGGGGGCACTATTAAAGGGAGGGCTTCTATTAGAGGATTTACGGTATATATGGTTCTCACCGAAATACCGTAAACCCTATTATTTGCCCCCCCCCCCTATAATTAGCCCCCCCCCCTATAATAATACACCCTCCCAAGACCACTTTGAGTTAATAAGCCCCCCTCCTATAATTACACCCCCTCCCTAAATGGACCATCGTCTAAAACGCACATGTTTCCATGTCTGGGTGTATGTATGGTCGCGTATGTGTATGTATGTACACGTATGTGCATGTGAGACTGTGTGAGAGTGTGTTAGAGTGTACCAACGTGTGTGCACAGCGCTTTTTTCCCTTAAAAATCGCCTCCACGCGCCTTTTTGCCCACACATCTCCCCACTCATCGACACTTCCAGTTTAAACCCCCCCCCCAATAATAACCCCCCCCCCCCTATAATTATACACCCTCCTCGAGCTCGAACGAAAAAAATTAGCCCCCGGGGGGCTAATTATAGGGTTTACGGTATACCACGAGTGCGTATGGTGCGCTATTCATGTGGGTTAGTGGAATGTCACGATAGTTCACTCCATGTTCTGGCGCATCAATGTAAGTGTCGGACAACACTTACATTGATGCGCATCTTGGACAATTGGGACAATTGTCCAAAAAGGATCCATGTTCCAAAATAAGTACATAGGTTTCAACTTTCCCTTTGAATTCACGGTACCGTAAATCCTCCAGTAGTGCCCCCGGGGCACTATTTTTTCAACCTCTCCTTACCCGGGGGCACTATTGGAGGGGGGCACTATTGGAGGGGGGGCTTCTATTATTTCAACCTAAAAATTTTGAATGGTAATGCTAGTTTCGGTGTCAAAATTGCCGATTTTTCGGTGATTTTGATCACTTTTGCCACATTTAATGGTTGATTTACCGTTAGTAGTTGCTGAAACGTACTATTATTGGTTAGTAGTAGTGTGTATACACGTTATAAATGTACCTACCACTATATTTTTGCCCATAAAAGGCACATGGCACAGCATACCCCTTACCCCCGGGGGCACTATTGGAGGGGGGCTCTATTATTTCAACCTTGCCGTACCCGGGGGCACTATTGGAGGGGCACTATTGGAGGGGGGTTGTATTGGAGGATTTACGGTATTTTGATTGGGAAAAGGCATAGGACCAGTCCTATAACTATGTACCTATAGGCTGGCACATGCAAACAGACATGGTGCAATCACACCTTAGTAAAACTGTTTCGTTGCGTACATAAAGGTGAGCTGTTTCCACGAACCGTTTAGTCGTCGAGTCGCATATGTTAGGACTGTTCTGTGTCATGTGTTAGGGCGCTTAGGACTGTTCTAAATTTTCGTGTTTGCACAACACGAACACCCCCCCCCCCCCTCAACTGTTGCAGTCCCCCCCCCCTCCACCATACATGCAACCGGGTTTGGTCATGGGAGGAAGGTCCGCTTTTTGGGAGGATCTCTCAATAGCTAAATTGAGGATAGCTATATTTCCTGTTTTTAGGTTACAGACCATGTACACATATACAGCACTGTGTACCAAAAACACTAGTATTTTCTCGCTGTTGTTGGCAGGTTGATAATTCTTTAGAAAAATTCGGGGGGGGGGTGTTATGGTGTGGTGGATAATTCTAGGCACATCCATATCACACCCAATTCCACACCTCCCAACCCTCCCTTAGTAACATACAAATAAGGACCCGAGACGACAATGTTGGGTGCCCTTTTCAAGCGGGGGGGGGGGGGGTGCAATTATGGAGGAGGAGACTTGGTTTGGGCAGGGTACGTTGCAGCGTTTTTAGCGTTGTCGTCGCCGTCGCCGCACATTGAGCTCAGCGGACACAGTAGAAAGCGAATAGGTATGTACTGTACTGTAGAAACATCCTTTCCAGAAATAACGCTCGTTTTCTCGTGCGATTTCGCAGGGGATCAAGCAAACGGTGTTCGAAATCGTAGGAGAAGGTCCGAGGCGTCTTGCTACAGCATAAGAAAAGACTGGCCATCACAGAGATGTCATTGCTCGCGCGGTTTTAACGAGACACTGCCGCGTACGCCTCGGCGTGATCTGCAGAATTTACAAAGAGGGCTCGCTGCTAAGCACACAAACATTTCAGTTCCATACTGAATTCAATGCACCATGTACATAGGTAGTAGCTACCAGTAGAGAAACTTGTGTGTGTACCTGCCGCCGTAATTTTCCGGGTACTATTGTTTCAACCCTCGCCTATTGCAGTATTGGAGAGGGGGGGACACCATAGGTGGAAAGTGGACACTATAGGGGATTTTACGGTACATTGTACAAACAATTAGGACACGTATATGGTACATGGTACATACAATGTACACTCACACAAACATGTAATACACTCGCTCGTGTAGGCGCAATTGACCCACAACACCCACAGGTCAATGGCCCACAGGTCGTTCGCTTCGGGAGAGTGACTGCATCCCTCCGCCCCTATTGACTACGCCTCATTTCCTTCCTTTCACCTCTCGTCGTCTCCATACCTTTCCGTCAACTGCCAGCCCATTCACCCATTGAGGAATGGGTGTTCGTGTCGACAATTGCTCAGACTGATTACTCATTGCCCAACCTTATGCACAGAATTTACGCGCGTTTCCTCTTCCAACCCCTCAACCCCAACCCTAACCCCAATTGTCGCGGCATGACCCAATCTCGTCTCGACGACAAAGGGAAAGGGCGGCGGCGTCTTCGATTTGGCACAGCAGTCGTTGGCAGGAGACCTCGTCAGAATCGCCGCGCGTCCTCAATATTTCTTTGTTTTTTCTTATAATCAAAAATAGAATTGTTGACAAGAAACTGCAAGACTTGGCATGGAATCGGCAGCCGTACTGACGCTCGCACTGATTGTGGTGCGTGCATTTTCATAAGGAAGTTCCACCTTCCACATTTCAGTACATCTGCAGCTGTGTGTTTCGGTTTATTGGCTATACCGGTAGGTTTCACACTGCAGACCATCGCAGCTACACACAACAATACGGAAACATGTTGGGACCGCTCCTAAATAATTACCCCAAATTCTACAGTACTGCCCCTTCCAATAGTGCCCGCGTAGCGAAGGTTGACAAATAATGGCCTGGGGTACCATTGGAGATTTTTCTGCACTTTTAGAGTTATAAAATGAGACCAAGAGAGTAGTACAGTACGATCAGTGACGTTTCCAGGAGAACGCGTTTTAGGCTCGCTCTGTAGCATTCGAAGAGTCCCACTGTCAGACGGCGGAATTCGACAGTTTCCACGACTATTTGGCGTGCCTAAAAGGCGGCATCGCATCGGCGTACGTTCAAGCGGAGCGCTACTACACGCGGCGAGTCAACCGCGTCTACAAACGCTGCTTCTACCGCGACGCGTCGTGAGTCTAGCTGACGACTACCGTACAATTGCGAATACAATTTTGATTGTTCTTGAGCTTGCGAACTCGTCATGTCATATTAGCCTAACAAAGCGTAAGAAGAGCCTTCTTGGTAGCTGGGGTCTCAAGCCAACGCACGACGCTTCAGGACTGCCAACGCCAATGAGGAAAGCGCACCGAAATGTGTGCTGTCCAAGCGAGATTACGTTCGGGACTTGGCCAGCCCCAAGGGGCCGCTCAAGTATTGCAAAGTTTGCGTTATGGTGGGTCGCTAAGAATAGTGTCGACAAGCATAAACTACCTCTAATTAGCTTTAATAAACTCTAACTAAAATTCCTCAACCGTAATTAGCTTACACCAGATATTTTGCCGCTGCCTCTACAATAAATTTGCCCCCTCCCTAAATGAGTCACACTCCCAAGGCAAATTGTTTGGTTTTGCTCTTTGCGTGTAACGTGGGTTGCGGATGTGCTTATTTGTGCGCATGATATTATTGTAGTGTGTGCCAGTCCGGAAGAATTCTAGACTTTACTCCGAATAATCTATTTGTATCTGCCGTAAAACCTGAATTAATACAAACAAAAGTGTTCATCCCCGTTGTGTCAGCTTGCATTTTTGAATTAATTAGGCCGGAATTTAGGTGGCGCAGGGCATCAAGCGCGCTTTTCTGAACAGTTCGACGGAGCAGTTGAACTGCATGCAACGCCAGATCGGCAAGGCTCTTCGGACAGAAATCGACAATTGTATCCGTCCCAAACTAGCCGACAAGTTTCCATTTGTCACGCCAGAGCTGCCCGTTTTCGACGTTGGCCTGACTGCAGTCAAGGAGCAGGCGTAGGACTTTGAAATCTCTCTACGACTACGATTGCGTTTACGACTACCGATTGCAGAATTCAACTCACGAGTCGCGTCATCAACATGCTAACCCGCCTCGACTATTGCGGGGACCCGGGCAAAGGCAACAACCCCTGGAGGGCGCAGGCCACGCAGATTTGTATGGAGAGAGAGTCTTCGGCCCGGGACCTTTTTGTCTGCGCCCTGCGCAAAGGCTGCTCCGGAGCGGTTGACCAGCGCTGCATGGGTAGTGGGCAGTTCGACCTGGCCGAAGATGCCACATGCCAGTGCCTCGGAGAGAAAAAGCAGCTCGTCAAGCGAGCACTGCAGCTGGTCAAGCAGGACTTGCAGCTGGTGAGTCGAGATACGATATACAATTGGAAAATGTGGCAGGGGCGAATCCAGGATCGGAATCTGGGAGGGGCAAAAACTCATCTGAGAGGGGCAAAGAAAATGACGTGTTTTTCTAAGGTATCCTCCCTTCGGCAGACAGCAATGATTCTTAATTTGAGAACTTAAAATAACAGCGCCCCACGAGAAATTTGTTTCTGTGACTCCGAAACTTCTGCGACCTCGAAAACGGTTCATGGGCGCGTAAAATACCGCGCCGCCGCCGCTGGCGAAAATTTGATATTTGTGCAATGTAATTAATGCTTCTAAACGGCCTCAACATCACATCGTGAGCAGGGAAACAGATTCAACATGGTTGGCAACCTCAGTGCAGTCTGTGCAGGTTGTATCACACAATGGCTGCAGGCTGACCAGTGTTTACTCCACGCCCAGTTACACCGTTATGCCCACCGGCCCAGCTTAGATAGGTGGAAAGCATCTCTACACCCGCCTGCCCTTCTCTATGGGGCGCTCAATTGCCCTCCCCTGGACATGCCACTGAAATGTGGAACATTGGACCTCACATTTTCAGTTGTTTGCATCGAACATCGGCAACGACGAGGACAAGGCTGAGGAGTGCTACAACATTATATCAACTGGAGCGTGAGCTACACCTGATCCAGACCAAGTGCCTGCTTTAGATAACCTACCGAAATTTTAGGACAATTGGAGCCAGTAATTGGATCAACGTCATCGATGAGTCACTCCGAGTTTGCGCAAGCAACAAAGGACGAAAGAACAACCGCATGGGCTTGCCAGCGATGCTGAGAGTCGGCTGCAGCTTGGCCGTCAACAACGATGGCGCGGATTTGCAAACGGCGAGGGCAGTTGTGTTTTATACTAAAGTCTAATCCACAACTGCATGGCTATTTTAGATCTTCAAGTTTCTCAACCATTTTCTGGACGCGATCACGGACCGCGCAACGCGCTTCTGCGCTAGGACCTGCTAAATGGCCTACACCCATGCGCTTGTGATAGACCGTGTGTACCGCTGTACTTCTGTTTGGATGATGCGTCAGCTCTGTCACTCCCTCCGTCACACGTTTTCGCCGCCCAATCTACCGTAAATCCTCCAATAGTGCCCCCGAGGCATTATTATTTCAGCCTCTCCTTACCCGGGGCCACTATTGGAGGAGAGCACTACTTTCAACCTAAAAATTTTGAATGGTGATGCTGATTTTGCTGTTAGAACTGCCGATCTTTGCAGTGATTTTGATCACTTTTGCCACATTTAATGGTTGATTTACCATTAACAGTTGCTGAAGCGTGCGATTATTGATTAGTAGTAGTGTGTAGACACTAGGGATGAGCATGGGCCGGGCCGGAATTCCACGCCCGTTTTGCGGGCCGGGCCGGGCCGAGCCTGCGTTTTGAGGGTACGGGCCGGGCCGGGCCGGGCCGGGCCGGACGTTCTTGGCTGGCCAACGTAGATAGCTACCTATATAATGCATTGTAAGTATCGGCGACTATTCTGCACCGTATTAGCGACTTTATATTCTATGACGCTCGTCTTTCGCGCTCAAATGGCGCAAAGGCCGTAAAATGGTTGTGAACTGCGATTCTGAGAGGTGGATGCGCCATTCCGTTAAGTGAATCCGACAAATTGGCATACGGTATTTCAGTAAATTGTACACTGTACTGACTGTACTTATTTCGTGGGGCGGGCCGGGCCGGGCCGGGCCTGCGATATTGAGCAGTTGGACGGGCCGGGCCGGGCCGGGCCGGGCCTGCATTTTGAGGGTGCGGGCCGGGCCGGGACGGGCCGGACTATCTGGCGGGCCGGGCCGGGCCGAGATGTGCAGGCCCGTGCTCATCGCTAGTAGACACGATATGAATGTACCTACCACTTTATTTTTGCCCATAAAAGGCACATGGCATGAGATACCCCTTGCCCCCGGGGCACTATTGGAGGGGGCACTATTGGAAGGGGGCACGATTGGAAAGGGCTTCTATTGGAGGATTCACGGCATTATGGCTTTTGATGATTTTTCCTGCCAAAAAAAACGCTCAAAGAAAACAAAAAACGCTACACCTCACCGACATTAGATCGGTGTATAATTGTAGAGCAATTTGCTGTTGTGCATGATAAATGCAACTGGTACAACCATTCAGTGCGCTGTACATTGAGGTACAGTCTAGCCAGTCTAGCCAAAAAATCCTGTCTGCGGCGCCATTGATCAACTCGCGAAGGGCGGCACATCAAACGTTCAGATGGGGGCGCTGTTGATCATTTTTCTTGTCGCGTCGGCGTCGTTTGGCTTGTTTTTGCTCGCGGGCTTTCAATGCCATGAAAACACGCGCTGTGTGTGCCTCATTAGGGGGGGGGGGGGGGGGAGTGTCGGAGTATTGTGGTACTTTCCCGTCAGTCGGTGTCAGTAGTCAGTTCAGTGTACCGGTCAACGGAAAGAAAATGCAGGCTCAGACTCAGCTCAGGGCTGAAGAAAAGCGAGTTCGTAATATATAAAATGCGAAATGGTATAGCAATAGAGAATGAATCTTGCAACAAGCCATCTGCAAGCCTAAAAAATTTAAAATAAATTAGCGAAGTAAATAACAATTATTTCCCGTCTGGCAGAGCCAATTCTTGTTTCGGGCCCTACCGTTGACAAGAATTGGCTGTCCATGAGTTTATATCAGTGTTATCCATGAGGTGAATACCTAGGTAATGAATGTTCTATATACCGTAAATCCTTCAATAGTGCCCCCGGGGCACTATTGTTTCAATGTCTCTCAAGAGGGGGGGCACTATTAATTTCGTCAGTTTTTGCACAATTTTGCAGCAAAATTTAACAAAATGCCTTAAAATGCACATAGGTAGCCGGAATTTAAGAAGTTTAATTGAAATACGTGTATTGTGCACATGATTACACACCATGCATGCACTTTTAATGCAACTGGCTAGCATTCAAAACGCGATTTTCGCGCGAATTTAAAATTGACTTTTGGAGGGGGGCTTCTACAGGATGGGCCAGCCTCGACTTCCGCTCTTTGTTCAAGCATATCTCAGGGGTGGATGAAACGATTTCGTTGAAAATTTAAACACTTGTAGTAGACGGTCTAACTTAGACTTCCTCCAAGTTTCAGCTAGATCTATAACGTTGTTCAGAAGTTACTTACATAACAATTGCGTGTTTTCAAAGAATTGTAGTCCTTCTTTTTAACCGGAACAATTTGTTTTGTGCCAGAATGTCGTGGCAGAAATTTTCTTTGGAACAGCGCGTTTATCTTGTAAAAGAATTTTATAAAACGAACAATCAAGCTGAAGTCATTTGTCTCTTCAAAACGGAATTACCAAACGACACAGCCGCCGTCAAGGGACAACATCTAGGCAACCGTAAAACGCTTTGAGGAGACTGGCTCAGTTGGCTACCGCCCTCATCCAATGCCAAAGCCTGTCAGAACTGAATAAACGGAAGATCGCGTTTTGCGTGTGTTCAGGATTCGCCAGAGAAATCGACATGATGCCAGTCGGCAGAGAACGTACATTTTTACCGTGTACAAATTGTTTTGTGCGTAACTTTTGAATAACGTGATAGATCTAGCTGAAACTTGGAGGAAGTCTAAGTTAAACCGTCTGCTACAAGTGTTTAAAATTTCATCGAAATCGCTGCATCCACCCCTGAGATATGCTTGAACAAAGAGCGGAAGTCGAGGCTGGCCCACCCTGTATTGGAGGATTTACGGTATCCTCCCTCCAAACGGCCACTATGTAGCATCTCCTATGTACGTGTACATGTACCTATGTACCAATGTACCAATGAGAATCTGCAAACTTCTTGAGGCAGCTGAACTTACAGTGTATTCGCTTACAGTGTAAAAATGGGCCTGTCGCATAGTCGGACACGCGACACTAGTACCTACCTACTATAGAAAAGCGACTTGCGCTGGCGATCGTTAAAATCTGCTGGCGGCATACCTGGGAGAAAGCGATAAAGTGCCACTTCATGGTGTGGTGATGATGATGGACCACGAAAACTGGAGGAGCAAAGATTTCATTGTCAATGGAGTGTAAGTTGCTTTGAGAGATGCAAACCGGCCCCCCCCCTTCCCAATCTCTCTGAGGTTGCGAAATGTTCGTCCCATTCACAGTTCGTCTGCTAATTTCAAACAACGCGAGTGCATCGCTGTATTAGATTATTGTGGGTCCGGCAGTTGGGGCCCTATCGCTCCATTATTTCAATCCAGGGCAGTATTTGTAGGAGGCACTACTTGAAGATCTACTGTGACGTCACATTCACATGTTTTTGCAGCTCGTTCACCACTTCGTGGAGGCGATGGCGGGCCGTGTGGGCATGCTCTCTCAAAGAACTGCTGCCACATTTTTCGTGAGTGCGACTGCGCCCTTTCGGTTTGGTTTATGCGATCGAGGCATTGTTCGTCACTGCGCATCCGTTCCTGCCCCCCCCCCCACTCACTCGGCCCACACGAATCGCACGCGACGTCGAAGGCAGTCTCCTCGGGGGGGGGGGGGGGGGCACTTTACGATTGTTCCACATCACCACGTCACCCCATTTTCGACACAATAACAACAACAACAGGCGAATGTGGGGGGGGGGGATAGGGGGATGCGCTTCGCTCTGCTCTCAACAATTGCGCGCACGCGCGCCCGTCGCAAGCGTGGGTGTGTTTGGGCACTGAGACGAGGAGGGCAGCCATCTTCTCCACCCTCTTCTCTCGCGAAATGAGAATTACCAGAAAGCCAGTTTCTCCCCCCCCCCCCACCTTCCCTGCGCGCACGCGCGCTACCTTAGACGATGGCGCGCCGCGCCCACGCATTCTGCGTGCATGTCCATGCGGGGGGGGGGATTCTCCCCCTCTCCTTCTTTGTGCGCGCGCACTCTCTCGACTCGGCCCAGCAGTGTCTCTCTCCTCTCTCAGTTGTTCGCGTGACGAAAAGACGCATACATAGGCGAACGAAAAGGCCTCCCGGTGAATAGGCTGTGATCAACAAGAAGACGAACAATCATGCTTCGCAAGGCGCTTCTTGCCGCAGCTCTCATCGTGAGTGTCGCAGCGCATTGCGATTTGCACGCCACTGTATTTATTATTTTGATTCTAGCCTTTAAAAAGTTCAAATACCTAAGTACAATGTACATTGTACCTAGTTTTAACTTGTTGGCTGTGTGATTCATTTATTGCTGGCTTGTCGTCGTCTGTTGTGGTGCAAAGTCGCGAGAGGGGTAGTGGGGTGTTGTAGGGGTTAGCACGCAGGAGGAGTTCGAATCCCAGCGCTGCTATACTATCGCCTGTTTTCACCATTCTTCAATCGAGATCGTCGCACTTTGAAATTCTCGAGATTATTCATTACGTCATATACAATAGGTACGTCATTACGTCATATCGTCAATATTCAGGCGTGTTCTCATGCGGCTCCCAGTCCCAACCACTGCCAGCCGCCAGGACAGGACTACTTCGGGGACTACTTGATGTGCATCAAGGACAGGGTGACGCGCAAGTACAGCGTCGCCGAGAAGTACTACCGCAACGAGATCAACAGCGCCTACAGAAGCTGCTTCTACAAGACCGACGCGTGAGTCCAACACACACACTCACATACCGTATGTGCTCCGATATCCCCCGCCCCCCTGAGGCGCTGACTTCAAAATCAACCTTACTTGCTCGGGGGCACTGTTGGAGGATTCACGGTACATGAATGTGTATCTACACCTGTCTACTCTCCATCTGTCTACTCTGTCTAGCGAATCAGTGTATCCTCCACTGCACAATGACTCTATCCAACCATGACCCAGGCCCAGGTACGACCTGAACCCATTCGA
Source organism: Paralinhomoeus sp. GSCO2_6 (assembly GCA_030248085.1). NCBI lineage: Eukaryota > Metazoa > Nematoda > Chromadorea > Monhysterida > Linhomoeidae > Paralinhomoeus > Paralinhomoeus sp. GSCO2_6. The sequence continues at coordinate 40,281 of JASAMY010001802.1, forward strand.
AGATTTACAGTTGCCCCCCCCCCCCCAATGTTCGATCCGGTATTCTGCAGCGTACAGCAAATGAACAGAACGGTCCACTTTAAAAGTGAAGAACATTTTGCAGCGAAGCGCAGAGTCAAGACTCCACGTCGAACGCCAAGTGCGTGCTGACCGTGCCCGAGTACACTCGCGACCTCGACTCTCGTGATGGACCCCTGCGCGGCTGCCGCACCTGCATCGTTGTGCGTCAGCTTAGCCTGTTTCGCTCTCCATGCACGCACGCACGCACGCACGCACCCACGCACACGCACACGCACGCACGCACCGCTTTCCTCCAGGTGGCGCGCAAGGTCAAGAAGGCCTTCCTCGAGAGCACCGACGCCGAGCTGACGTGTCTGCAGAAGGAGACGTCGGACGCGCTGCAGCGCGAGGTCGCCAGCTGCGTGGAGCCGAAGCTGCGCAGCAAGTTCCCCTTTGTGGTGCCCAAACTGCCTCTCTTCGACGAAGCCATGAAGGACTTCCGCGAGGACGCGTACGTCTAGTTATCACATTCCACGTAACACATTTCTCGAACGCTGTGCGCTGGCGCCAGGCCAAGGTCCTCACTCAACCTCTTCCGACAACACGTCACAATTAGACTGCTTCAGCTTCTCTGGACGCGACTTTCTCGTCTGGAGACCCTCCCCTACCCTAATCCCATTTTGTTCTCACGCACCCCCTTAGTGTGCCCAGGGATTCAATCTTGCATTCTTTCTGTATCCCAATCGGGGACATCGTTGACGGGCATTACATAGCGCGCACGCTGCCACATCTTCAGGATCAAGCACACGAGCCGCGTGATCAACATGCTCTCGGGCGTGGCCGACTGCGGCGACGCCGCCTCCGATCGCTACCAAAGCGACAGTCGCGCGGCGGGCACTCAGAGCTGTCTGAACGAGGCGATGACGCGCAAGGACAAGTTCGTCTGCTGGGTGCTCTCCGGCTGCTACAGGACGCGGTGCGACGCGGCCTTCTAGAACCCTCCAGAACATTCTAGAACCTTCCATGTAAATGTTGGTGTAAATGTTCCAGCGTCAAGGGCGTCTGCAAGTCGAGCGGCCAGTTCGACCTGGCGGGCAAGGCGACCTGCGAGTGTCTGGAAGAGAAGCGCCAGTTCATCCAGCGTCGACTCGGCAATATCGAAAGCAACCTCCGCGACGTAAGGCGTCAGTCTAGCTCTGCACAACAGTAGCATGTTGTTGGATTTGGAGCAACGCTAGGAGGCCGTCAATGGCCCATATTACCTAGCACGCCCTTCTCGCGTGTTACTTGCCAAAGACATTCGGAAGAACGCCATCTGTAATCTAGGGCAGTGACGGCGCGAAAAAATCCATTGAGAGGGAAGAGCATCGAGAATCGAACCCAGAACCGTGGCCGCAGGAGATCGATTCTCTACAACTATAGGCCATACGCTGCCCCCAACAGTAGCAGGACGAAACGTGGTTTTGCACCGGTTCAGCTCCTTGGCGACCCGACCGTCTCGAACGCCGTCAAAGTCGGCAAGTGCTATGACGTCATCTACAGCGGAGCGTAAGTGTGGAAGAATCGTGTGGAGTGGAGGGAAAGGGCGGGTGGCTGAGAGGTCCAGGCGTACATGTAGCCTCTCCAGCCCTGCTCTTTCCATTTGTTCCCATTACAACAAGGGGGGGGGGAGTAAAACGCGAAACTGCAGAGACTGTGTATCTGATACGACTGTTTTTCCAGGAACACGGGCGTGAACAACTGGATCGACGTGGCGAACGCGGCGCTCGTCGAGTGCGGCAGACGGCACCGCAGCCGCAAGCAGGGCGAGGAGAACGGCGGCTTTCAGATCACGCTCCACGCCGCCCTTCGGACCGCATGCGGCTTGGCGTCCGGCAACGACGGCGCCGATATGGCCCTGGTACGCACGCTCGTCCCCCGACGCATCGGCACGCGTCCACGCATCAGCATGCTCGCAGCACACACGCACGCACTGGCACGCACCGGCACGCACGCAGCGGCGTTGCAGATCTTCAAGTTCATCAACTACTTCCTAGAGGCAATCACGAACCGCGTGGCGCGCTTCTGCGACGAGAAGTGTCTCCAGCCCTGAAGAAGCTCAGATGCGGATAAGGACAACGCGTACTCCACAGGATCAATGTGATGTCGGCACCAACCCGCCCACCATTCGCCAGCCATCTGTCGTGTCGGTGTCGCACTGGCTTTATGGAATAGAAGCAGTTCCCGCAAGAAGCACACGTCCTTCGTAAATAATCGTGTGTGTACATTCACGTTCAAATATACGGTAGTGTTGGGCAAATAAATTCAAGTTTCTTCAAAAAAAATTTTACAGTTTCGCATAATTTTTTCACCGACCTTTCGGGACGTCAAAATCATAGTCGAAAAGGTGTTTACCCAAGTCGCGCATCTCATTTTGCGTGCACGTTCATGTGGGGGCGGCCGTGCATTCTCCTCGTCTCCTTTGTGCTTCAAAAGAGATCGCCCCCATCGCACTGTTGTTCCTCACTCTCTCTGTCTCACTCGTTCGCGTGTCACAAAACTCGTCGAGAAAAGGCCCCGCGAGTAGGCAGCGATCGACAAGAGAACCGGACGCCATCATGCTTCGCGAGGCGGTGTTCGCCGCGTCTCTCATCGTGAGCGTTTCCCCTTCCAATCGTAGCCTTCAATCTCCAGTAGTGCCCCGGGTTTCGGGAAGCCAAAGGTTCAAAGAATACCGTAGTTCCTCGGGAGTCGAGGTACTATTGAAGAATTTACGGAATTCCGCCCACTTACCTTTTATTTTCTTAGTTGGTTCGCTTTGAATCGGCCCAAGCTGTTCGATTGAGGAATACTGGTAGCCACAACATACAAGGTACATAGCTTTTCATTCGGGGGCTTTCTCCACTTAGGACATCACCTCGCTTTGTTCTGTGAACTTACCGTACTTAGCTAACTTACATGCAACATATTCCTTCTTGCTTGCCCGAGATGGAAGCACCGAAATAGCAGCGTTTGTTTAGGCGTGTTCCCAGGCTGTGCCTACCCACTGCCAGATAGACAAGGACTACTACGCCGACTTTCTGGACTGCGTCAAGATCAGGGTGACGCGCAAGTACCGGGTGGCCGAGATTTACTACCGGAACCAAATCAACAAAGCCTACAGGAGCTGCTTCTATAAGAGCGAAGCGTAAGCGCTGCACTGTATCCGCACGGTAAATTCTAGAATAGTGAGCACGTACATATTGCTTCGATCTGCGGGGTGCCAGGGCGCTCTACTGAGTTGAGAGGGGTCACTACTATGTGAGAGGGGTGTACTTCGATCTTGCAAAGTCGAATGCAAATAGTGGGGCAAGTGAGGCAAAATGTGGAGCCGACAGAGTGGTTTTGAAACGCACCGTCTACTCGAAATAGAGCAAAAATGTTCTGTTAGAGGCACCGGTGGCAGAAAGTCACTCAAACATTGTAACCCACACACCCAAGCGTGACCTACATGGTTACTGGTCATTACTGCATGAAGTGCACTACTATGTATGTATGTACTACTACTATTACTACCCGTTTCAGTGAAGCGCAGCGTCAAGACTCCACGCCAAACGCCAAGTGCGTGCTGACCGTGCCCGAGTACACTCGCGACTTCGACTCTCGCGAGGGACCCCTGCGCGGATGCAATATGTGCATCGCTGTGCGTCAGCTGCGCACGCACGCACGCACGCACGCACGCACGCACGCACGCACGCACGCACGCACGCACGCACGCACGCACGCGCTCATGCATACACTGCTTCGGTTCCTTTCTGTAGGTGGCTCGCAAGGTCAAGGAGGCTTTCCTCGAGAGCTCGGACGCCGAGCTGACGTGTCTGCAGAACGAGACGTCGGACGCGCTGCAGCGAGAGATCGCCAGCTGCGTCTGGCCCAAGCTCCTGGGCAAGTTCCCCTTTGAGGTGCCCAAACTGCCGCTCTTCGACGAGGGAATGAAGAACTTCCGCGAGGATGCGTAGGTCGCTGCTTTCTTCCCACTGATGCATACCTTGCCTTGTTAGTACAGAGGTACCTACTGTACCTACACATACATACGTACATAGTGTAGACAGACAGCTGCGTAAACACATTACCTTCAGCGTCAAGCACACGAGCCGCGTGATCAGCATGTTGTCGGGCGTCGCGGACTGCGGCGACGTCGACTCCGACCGCTACCAGAGCGACGGCCGCGCGGCGGGCACGCAGCGCTGTCTGGACGAGGCGACGACGCGCAAGGACGAGTTCGTCTGCTGGCTGCTCTCCGGCTGCTACAGGGCGCGGTGCGACCGCCTTCTGGAACCTTCTAGAACATTCTAGAACCTTCCATGCGTGTGTGCATATTGTTGCCTCGCGCTTCCAGCGTCAAGGGCGTCTGCAAAATGAGCGGCCAGTTCGAGCGCGCGGGCCTTGCGGTCTGCGAGTGTCTGGACGAGACACGTCAGTTCATACAGCAGCAACTGGGTGGTATAGAAGGCGACCTGCGCGATGTAGGCCAGCTACATGTTTATGTGGTCATAGCAATGGCGACGACGCGATCTCACACTGGTTCAGCTCTTTGGCGACACGACCATCTCGACTGCCGTCAAAGTCGACAAGTGCTACGACGTCGTTTACAAGGCAGCGTAAGTGCGAGAATTGCGAATTATGTAGGTAGAAGGGGGGGGGGGAGTTGCAGACAGCCTTAGGTATACGTACATGCATCTGCATTTTAGAAACACGGGCGTGAGCAACTGGATCGACGTGGCCAACGCGGCGCTGGTCGAGTGCGGACAGCGGCACCCCAAACGCAGCGGGAACCGAGACTCCGAAGACTCCGAGGTGCCCATCTCCCTACAAACTGCCCTCCGAAGCGCCTGCGGTTTCGTGGTGTCCTCGGTCTCCGATGGCTCCGACGAACTGGGCAAAGTGCGAGCGCATTTACATACGCATTAGCACGCACGCACCCTCGGACGTCCGAACGTTCCAGCTCTTTGAGTTCATCAGCTACTTCCTGGAGGCGATCACACGCCGCGTGGCGCGCTTCTGCGACCGGAGGTGTTTCCAGCACCTAGAGGAGTAACGGAGACGCACAGCGCAGCGCCTTGCAGGATCGATGTGATGTCGGCAGCAGTATGAAATGTAAAATGATGTATCAAACGAAAATGCACCGTGCAACGAGACATTTGCAAGCCTAAACAAATTTTAAAAAAAGCTGCGCGAGCAAGACGCGCGCGCGCGCGCGCACGCACGCACGCACGCACGCACGCACGCACGCACGCGCGCACGCACGCACGCACGCACGCACGCACGCACGCACGCACGCACGCGCGCACGCACGCACGCACGCACGCACGCACGCGCGCACGCGCGCACGCACGCACGCACGCACGCACGCACGCACGCACGCACGCGCGCACGCACGGCCGGTGTCACCGAATAACCTGCACTCGGATTGCGTTTGGGTTGCGGACTGCAGTCGATTGCGAATGCTCAAGGAATGAATGAATGAAAGAAATAAATCTAAAAAAGGCGTATCTGCAGAGTGGCCCGGGAAATACTCAAAACAAATTTCAGCCTGATCTGTCAAGCCGTAAAGGAGAACCACTCCGAACCGGACAGACGGACGGACGGACGGACGGACGGACGGACGGACGGACGGACGGACGGACGGACGGACAGACCATTACGAAATACAAAATACGTCCGTATATGAACTCGTGGCGCGGCGAAACAACCATCTATGCTATGAGTGCCAACAACAAAGCTCTCCAGTCCCCACACCCACGCATCGACCCTTCCAATCCATTAGCGGACTGTCAAAGGACTTTCAAAGGACTTCAAGGACAAAGCCCCACATTTATTAATACAGTCTCCGTCTATTCCACAAATCCAGAGAACGTCACGACAGATCGCTACCATCACACACTATCCAATAGTGCCCTCCCAAGAAAACAAAACCGAGAGCCATGTTTTGTTTAAACGTTCTTAAATTTAAAAGGGTTGAAAAACCATGACAACTCCAAATGAAACTGTAGTGCCCCTACCCTAATCCAACAGCGCCCCTCTCCAATAGTGCCCAGGTAAGGAGAGGTGGAAACTGTGCGCCCCAGCACCAGGAGCACTATTGTAGTTAGGGCATCCAGCGGAAAACGTACTGAATAAATGTATCTGAATTAGTATTAATGAAAAATTTGCAGGTGGCTGCAAAAAAAGGTGAATATGTGACGCTATTTTGTTAAGGTCCAGTTTGAAAAAGAGGGGTATTAATCAAGGCACGCCTCAAGCCACTTACGCTTTGCAGCTGATCAACTTCAGTTTGAACAAACCGTGTATAAAAACTGAACCAAACGCAGCAACACGTCACATATTTGGCATTTTTTGTGTTCGCATGCATACGAAGGTGCAGTGGCAATTATTAGGACCTACACACACTGCATTCACATATGCCGCATGACAGAATGCCACTTGGTTGTGAGACAGACAGGAAGGACCCCATGATCTAGCACATGGAACACGATGCACGCGCAGGCTCGCACGCACGCAGGCACGCATGCAAGCAGGCACATGCACGCACGCACGCACGCACGCACTCACGCACAAGATGTAAAATGGTGCATTGCACTATGCAAACGTTGTAGGTCATCATTGGATGAAATGCCAAAAGGGGAATAACAAATGGAGCCAGTACAGTATGTATGCATTGCCTACACATCACTAACTGCAGTGGCAACCTACATGTCACAAATGTTAGCAGGGTGCCGATTATTTATCCAGGAAGTTTGGCTGTGCCAGGTCCATGGTAATGGCCACTGGCAATCCATTGTCAGAGAGTGATGAGATGTGAAAGGGTTGCTGTTGCGTTTTGGCTGAATGAGGGTGGCTCGTACAAAAAATGCCGAATATGTGACGTGTTGCTGCATTTGGTTCAGTTTTTATACACGGTTTGTTCAAACTGAAGTTGATCAGCTGCAAAGCGTAAGTGGCTTGAGGCGTGCCTTGATTAATACCCCTCTTTGTCAAACTGGACCTTAACAAAATAGCGTCACATATTCACCTTTTTTTGCAGCCACCTGCAAATTTTTCCTTAATACAGTGTTTTTTCGTAAGACAAGCATTGATACGCAAAACCTATGCAGGCACGCACGCACGCTCGCACGCATGTATGCACACACGTGTGCGCGGCCGCACGTACGCACGCTCGCACGCACGCACCCACGCACGCACGCTCGCACGCACGCACATACAGACATACAGCAGCAGACCAGAACGCACACATGCCCCAGCGTACCAAAAAAAAGCAAATGTAGCGTGTCGGGTGGAATCCCTCAATTGCAGTAGGAGACACGCATCGTATAGAAACGCGCCAAAATCGGTTCAGATAATCAAAAGTTGTAGGCGATCAAAAAATCCAAAATCCGCTCTGATACAGTGTACACCTGGACAAAGAAGTGTGCCGCGCGTTACTTGCAACCGGTCTGACAGACATGCGCGCACGATGGCGCGATCGAAGCGTGTGAGCGTGTGTGTGCGTGCGTGCGCGTGCAGTTTTGCTATAGTGCTGCGCCATAGGGGGTACATTATATGCGTGCGTGCGTGCGTGCCTGCGCTTGCAGTTGTGCTATATTGCTGTGTTTTAGCATAGTGATGTAAAGTATGAAAATGATCGCTATGACTAGGCGGTCAACTTTCGTGTTTAACCAAAATGATCCAACCTACCCACATTGAGTTGTTTGTGAAGCAGCCCATTTGAAGGTGTGCGTGCGTGCGTGCGTGCACATCTGCAGTACCATATTGGTTCGTCGCAGCATAGGGATGTAAAGAATCAAAATGATCTACATGTGCAGGCGGTCAACTTTTGTGTCTTAGCCGAAGTGATCCGACGTACCCACATCGAGATATAGCGATTTTCCCGGAGGTGAAAATATTTTGGTGCGTCGGAGCGCGTTGGCACTAAGGAATGAAATGTTCCACACCAATTGGTGATCAACTTTATTATTGACCTCAAAGCGATCCGAGCTAACCACACCGAAATATCGCCATTTTATGTCATTGGTATAATGTGGAGATGTATTTTGGTGCGTCCAATGCGGTTCAATTGTTGAAACTTTTCTAAGTTAGGTCCTGGCCATCAACTTTCCCCTTTGTAGCGAAGCTCTGCGACGAACGGTTGGAGCGCCTATAGGGCACAAACTTTTCAGGTCCTTCAAAAAAGCATAAAATCGGCAATATCTCTGGATATACAAAGTCTAGACAAGAATCTTTTGGCACCACAAATTGTTGCCATGGGTGGCCCATACGTGCAAAGTTTCATCCTGATTGCTTTCGGCGTTCGCGAGCAGTGCTCTAAAAACTAGGAGGAGAACATGAAAAAAGGTGATGCGACATCTCGCCCAACGACATTTCGCCCAACGACATTTCGCCCACGACAACTCGCCCAACGACATTTCGCCCACGCGACAACTCGCCCAACGACAATTCGCCCATGCGACATCTCGCCCAACGACATTTCGCCCAATACAGCGTACTTTTAAAGCCCGAGCCACAATGCTCTGTCGTCTGGCTTGTATCATCTGTCTTCTGGTTTTTGCTCTCTTGTCTTGTCTTCTGGCTTCTGGCTTCTGCACAATGAGCTCTCTGACTAGTTCATACTTGTAGTTGCGCGTGGTCCTACAGCGCATTGCGCGTAGGACTGTAGTGCAGAACGCGATAAATCTATAATGCACGCCCTGCAGGGGCGACTAAACCCTTCCGCTCACAAGAAGACGCGCGTGTTTGAACGCCTGCCTTCTGGCTCTGAACAAATTTAAAAATCTGGAACCGAGGCAGAAACCAGAAGACAGAGCATTGTGGCGCGGCCTTTAGCAAGCTCACGTTTACTTTGCTTGTGGACGTGTATGCCTTACACGTAGGGCACACAGCTGCTGGTCAGCTGTGACTTGCCCTTGCCTAGCTCATAAAGCGTGACTCCACTTGATATCAAGTAGTGCCGTGACTCCCTCCGTGACTCCCTAAAAAATGCCATTTGCTAGACAAAAAAAAAGTTGCTGGGAAAGACAAAGAAAAGGAAAGGAAAGGAAGTAAAACTAAAAGCCCTTAAAAAGCAACCTATTCGTTTGCTAGCACGGTCAAGGTTAGAGGCGCATGACAAAACTTGTTTTTTACTTAGAAAAGCGATTAGCTTTACACCTTCGTTCGCTAGTACAGGTCCCCTACCAAAAACTGAGGCTGAACGTCGCGATGAAGCAACCAGCACAGAAGATACGTTTTACATTCGCTTTGCTTGTTTTGCTCTGAACTGCTTATGTTGCATGCTGCGCTCTAGTGCTCGATCTCGCGCACCCGTACATGTCGATTGTGGTGTCATTGCTCATTGTCAATTGTTGTTCTTAGGAACGAACCATCGCTTGTGAAATATGCGTTAACTATAGCTATCCATTTCACATAAACTAGAAAAGGGCGCCATTGTAGCACACGAAGCAAAAATCGAAAGCGACTCAAAGAAGCAGTCAGCGCAGGACAAGCATGTGCACGTCACAGCAATGGAATAAACAATGATCACTGAAAACGATTGATCACTAAACAAACTTCAGCTATGGCACACTCGAAGTTAAACCCTGTTTGTTGGACACAAACCGACGCATTGCTTAGCTAGGCTAGTAAGTTTGGTGTTTCCTAACAACTGGTTTGGCAGTGAAGGATGGGTCATTGAATAGGTAATGCTTCTTCTCATGAAAACGAGCGAAACATCCACCAGCTATGCAAAGAGAAACATTGCAGACCTTGCAAATGACATTGGTCTGTACTCTTTGCATGTGCCCCTGGCATTCTTTGTATTTCTAAAACAAGTTAATAGACATGTGAGTTACTGGCAAGCAGTCTCAGAAAAAATGAATAACTAACTTTCACTTTGACAGGCAAGTGCCTCATTTTGGTGCTTGCTAGCAAGCGTATGCTCCTGATTTCAGAAGCAGTGGGGTGCTTTGCCACGCCAATTGCCATATCCATTTCATTGCCATTTCCATTTTCCAAAGTTTTGGGTTGCAAATCACAGATTTGCTCACTGTTTTCCAACTGCAGCCCAAACTTGAGAAGCTGGTCAGCCAACTCCCCCTTTACTTTAAAATTCTTCATTTTCTCATTCCCAAATTGCTTTGCTAGTATGCCGGAATTGGCACAGAACCAGTCAAGAGATTGCAAGAAAACTCCAGACATGTACCACCGATTGCTTCGGTGGTGCTTCTTGACAGACATGCATAATTGGTCACTGAAGGAACACTACTTTGCTTCAGTTGCTAGCAAAAGTTGTCAAGCAGCTCACTGTATGTCCACACCGCCCATATTTTTGTTGAATTGGTCCGCTGTTGCTGGCTGAACTATTTTTTGTCTATAGATGACACCTTTGCTAGTTTTTCCTTTTCGATAACAAACAGTGGGCTTGTCATGGACACTTGGCAAGGAGGACAGGAACGTAACTGCCCTTGAATCCATCCAAGTAAGAGCCACAGTTTCACCTGTGATGCACGGGGAAGTGTAGCTAGGTATTAGTAAATGTATTCAAGGGTAGAAATATTAGCGTCTCACCATAGGAACTTTGCATGGTTAGAGTTTCACCTCTCTTCAAGCTCTTCACCAAAAGAGGGGTGTTGGCAGCTCGTGTCGTCTGCATTATCTCTATTGGCAAGTTGCTTCTTTGTTCACGCCGAAGGGTTCCGCAAAAATAAGTTTTGCGCTTGGCCATAGAATAGTTGAGATGAACCGTCGTGTAGTAGCGGTCGGTGAACACCTAATTGAACGAGTAAATGCATATTTGCTAGCAAAGACAGGGGTGTACTTACAAAGAAGCCTTGGTCCAGGAAGCTGGGGATCTGCTTATCTTTGTTTCCATTGAGAAGAGAGAAGCATATCGCGACTATCCTTCCCCAAACTTCTTCAAATGGGACATAAGTGGCAGAGTGGAGCATGGTGGAGTAGACATATCCCGTTTTCGGATCACACAAAGCATAGTACTTGAGGCCTTTGCCACGTGGTTTGCCTTTTATGAGCTGAACTAGGCCAGACCTTCCCTGGAAGAGCAAAGTGTTGTTTTGTTTACATCGAATGTAATGGTATACTTACTTTAAACTCAGCCATTTCTTCATCTAGACTGAGATTCCTGCTTGTGGGATGCCGCATCCTGTGCATGTTCTTTTGGGCAATTTCCAAATACTTTTGCACTTTAAAAATCTTGTTTTTCGTTTTTTCCATTGGACTGTACTCAGTTGAGACGTACAGCCGAATGTATCTGTACCATGTGAGAAACTGTCGCATTGAAATCTGTGACCTTGAAACAAAAGGGTCAGGGTTGTCTTTTTTCCAATAAGACTTGA
>JASAMY010000510.1:0-51576 GCA_030248085.1 Paralinhomoeus sp. GSCO2_6
GTGTACCTACAACCACTGGCGGATCCAGGGGTGGGGAAGGGGGAATTCCCCCTCCCGAAATCGGAAATCTAGGGGGAAAGGGGAAGGGATATAGGCGGTGGGAGAAGAAACACGCCTAGTGCGCCTTGTTTTCAGCATAAAATTGCTTGTAACTGATCGAAAACAGCAAAATTTTCGCCTGCGGCGCCATTTATACTCGTTAATCGTCGAAAATGGCTCCAAACCACTGCCAAAATGGCCCAACATCCAAAAAGTTCAACAGGTTCCTTCTGCAAAATTCCTCCCCCCCTCCGAAATTTTTTTCTGGATCCGCCAGTGCCTACAACACACACTGTACTTCGGCTGCACTATACATGTAGCTAGAATGCGGTCCGTGTAGTCGCGTGCTACTCAAAAGCGTGGCTAATCGTTGCTCCGAGTAATTGTCCCCAAAGTGACGAGCGCCGCCCGTCTGTCAAAGGGAATTACGCTCACAGGCTTTTCGCCATGCCAAGTGTGCCAATGCGTGTACGACCCATAGTTCCGTTGCTTGCCTGGCGGCATGCCTGCGGGCAGGCCTTCTAGTGAGTCTTGCTTCACTCTATGCTGAGGAGAGCGTTCGCGCTGCGTTCAAGAGTAGTTATCATACACCCCATGACGCGCACAGCGATGTGCTCATGCGATGAATAGCTCAACTACTCAAAAGTGGCGTACGTACTGGATCGCACTGGTGGGAGTGCCTATCGTAATGTTGGCGCAGGCGAAAGCCGAGATCAGTGGGTGAGTGCGGAATTACAGTAAATTGTGAAAATTGTATAAAAGAATCAAAAAACGACTCCACGGATTTCTTTACTTACTAGTTTTATTAGCGTTAGTAAACACTTGGTAGATAGAGCAGTTTTTGTCTGTTTGGTGATATTTTCCGACAAATAATCAGCTATTACATGTGCCTATGCGCATGTATAGGCACTTGTACGTCTTACACATGTGTGTGTACACACTTGTTACCCACATACACTTGTATGTCCTACTAGTACACACACTTAGTTACCTGTGCCCATGATACGTTTTTTTTACAATCTAAAGTGCAGCTTAGTGCAATTTAGAGATTTGTTGCACCTGAGGATGAACAAAAAAAAACAAAAAAAAAATGAGGATTGAACAAAGAAATAACAAAAAAAAACAACCAAAGTCGCTTCAGAAATCTTTCTTTCTGCGTGGAGACGGAGCAGTTCTGCCGACGAATCTGCCCCATCGCTTGCGAGCGTCGAAACGGCAGTCGCGATTGCGTCGCGGAGAGTCTCGACTGGGTCTGCGGGCTGCCACCCGAGGACATTATCCTCTACTTGGATCAGCGACTACAGGGGAGACGGAGTGCGAGCGGGCCGTGTTGCGAGAACGGTTGCTTGGGCGAGTAAAGGAGTGAAAAAAAGTATAAAAAAGATGAAATTAAAAAAAATGGAATGCAAACAACTACCATAAATCCGCAATGAATGTGCGCAGACCAATAATCGTTAGTTAAACATGAAAATTGTAGTGTTGTTGGTGAAAATCGTCGTCTGCAGCAGCTGCAAACAATAGCTGTTCTAGTGCGTAGGCAATATACAGGAACCCAAACGTAGAATACAGCGTGACAATACCTGTTTTGATAAGCATATCATAACATACCAGGTAACTGTGTTCCAAAGCAGGCCCCTGTGCGTTCATTGGAGAGTGGGCGTTTTAATTTTTCAACCTACTTTGGGTGTTCATGTAGGAGGGAGGGGGCGTTCATTGAAGAGGGCGGGCGTTCTTTGGAGGATTTACGGTATGTAACAATTACCGATAGAAGCGGTTATATAGCTTAGCTACTACAGTATGTAGGTACATAACGAAGTGTCAAATACGGTCTTGCATCGTGTCTCCCCAGCATCTGAAGCGTCGCTTCTCACGCAATCTCGCAAGTTCATCGCAAGCAGAATTCATAAAACCAAAATTCAACAGGTCGAACTCAAGGACTGCACGATTCTCAAATGGTGTGATTCTGATGTTGTGTGCAATGTCAAATGTTATCAGCATAGTGCCGCGGTGATTTGAGTACATGACTGCTGGCTGCATCGTCACGAGGGTGTGCTCGAGTGCATTCCATTGTAGGTACGTTCGTACCACGCCTGAAACGCATTCCTGAAACGCAACGGGCCTTGCAGAAAGGCGCCGCGTCAACCGCCCGCCCGTTGGGACAAAGAGATCACGCCAACGTGTAACTGTCCTTGTTTCGCAAACGCCGTTGCACTCTGCTACAGAAAGTACGCACCGGGCACTCCTATGGTACGTAGTACGTTGCGCTCAAACCCATTTACCACGCAATCTAACCCTTCGCAATGTTATCTCTGACACTGCGGAAAAAGTCACAAACACGCCGCTCCAATACCTGCAAAGCCTTCTTTTTGTTTGAGAAAATTAAAAAGTCAAACAACAACGCTACAACAACAAATATATTTTCGTGCAAATTTGCATACCGTAATAACATTTCAGGCGTCGCTCCTCCCTGCGCGTTTCTGACACCCAGACGATACAACAGAGATGAAGTTTCTGTGTATTGTTCTTGCTCTGGCGGTGGCAGAGGCGTGCAGCCCACCCAACAAGCAGCCCCACCCAGCAGTGAGGATGCAATTTTGATATTTACTCCTAGCTTAGTTCTACACCGTACACAAGTGCACTGCAGGGGCGGATCTAGGAATTTTCGGCTAGGGGGGCGACCGAACCTATCCCGTGGAACCGGCCACAATTAGACCTATGTAGCAGCACCGGCGTACATTTCGGGAACCAGAAATTTATTTCGCAAAGAGGGTGAAAAAAACAAGAAAAAGGTGAAAAAAACAAGAATTTTACTATGGTTTTATTTGTATTTTCTGTGTTGCATGCACACAAATGGCATGCACACAAAAAAAAACAAGAAAAAGGTGAAAAAACAAGAATTTTACTATGGTTTTATTTGTATTTTCTGTGTTGCATGCACACAAATGGCGCCGCAGGCAAAATTTTCAACTTTTGGCATCACGTAGTTCTGAAAGTCACACAAATTTTGTTACGCTTTTTAAAAAATTAAATGCGCTGCAGGCGAAAAGTTTGCTAATTCTACATCTCTCAAGGCCTTTTTCATTAAAATTGACTGTAATGAGCGATTGTAATTAGCCAGCAGTGGCGCATCCAGAAATTTTTTCGGGGGGTGGAAGGATTTAGCAGAAGGGGGAACCCTGTTGATATTTAGAGATGCTGGGTTATTTCGACGATGTTTTGGGCACCCAATCGGTCCATTATTGACATGTAATACATAAAATCTGCGCCGCAGGCGAAATTTTTTTACGATTTTCGACCACCTACACGCTTTTATGCGGGAAAAGTAGGTTCGCTAGGCACGTTTCTTCTTCTACGGCCCAGCCCTCCCCTCCTTCGCCCTAGATTCTCGATTTTGGCAGGGAGAATCCCCCCCCCCCCACCCCCTGGATCCGCCACTGTTGGCCAGGTTCGATAAGAACTGAATACTCCCTGGCCCGAGGTTGACTTCGCCCAAGGGCGTGCTCACCTCAGCACCGCAGACAAAATTTTTTCGCTTAGGGAATCCTGTATCGTGCCCTCAAAAGGAGTCCCTCTCCCTAGACCTGTACACTCACTACAGCGCCGCAGGCAAAAATTTTGAGCGTATGGGTAGTGCGTTAATCTAAAGGAAACAAAAGACTGCTAAATCTCCCTGGCCTGCCTGCTCGCGCTTGACCTTCGCCCATCACCTACTGCCCACCCTTCGCCCCTCGCCTACCCACTTCGCCCTTCGCCCTTCGCCCTCGCCTCCCACCGATTTTTCGCCCCTCGCCTACCCGCCCGCCCCACCCGCAATCCGCCCAGCTATGGGGGCGATCGCCCCTCCCCCCCCCCCCCTCTAGATCCGCCCTTGGTGCACTGCACGTGTACAAATCTACAAAATTGCAGCAGGAATATAGATAACGTTTTGTTGCCCATGCAGCCGGTGGAGACCAAGTGTTATTGGTGTCGGGAGGCATTCGCCGACTCATTGGGCAGAACGACGTGGACGTCTCCGACGCCCAGTACGCTTTCGACGTCGACGCAGGAACGTTCAAAGAGGTGGAGCCTCTCGAAGAAGCATTGGCTTTTCACGTCATCGCGTCGCACAAAGGACGCCAGGCATGGTACCACTTGCTCTCTCAGAGTTGGCGCATCGTTTTTGAGGAGCGTTGTGGTTGTTGGATCAGGGCAACGTTGCATACCATTTCCATTGTAGCATACCCATTACCATGACGCCTTCCTGCCTGCAGCCGCAGTATTAGCCAAAGACGTCATCTGTACTTTAAGGCAACGACAGCATGATAAAATCCATGGATAGAAGTAAAAATACTCGATTTTTTGGCGAACCCATCAAGAATCGAACCCAGAGCCGTGCGCGCAAGAGGCCGGTTTTTCACCACTACGCTATCCGCTGCCCATGAGAAACACTGCACACTATTCCTTTGCGACAGCTAGTCGTCGGAGGCGCGACCCCTCTGGACAAAGGCAACACGTACCGACTGAGAGAGATGCGGGAGACCTGGATGGTTCAAGGAGGAGCGACGCGCACCAAGATGGCCGCGCTGCCGACGCGCTTTACGCTCTTCGAGCTTCAGTTGTCTGCGACCGTTGGTGTGTACATACTTCAGGTGTACTTCAGTATGTACATACCGTACTGTGTAACCACATTGGAAAAATGAGCTCACGGTTAGGATTTACAGTAGTCGAAACTGTTGCAGACGACCGACTCTTCGTGTGCGCCGGTTACGAGTCTGACGAGAATCGCATGAAGAACGAGTGCCACGTCTACTACATCGACAGGAGCACATGGAGCAAGCTGCCCTCGAAATTGCCCGCTGTCGTCGTGGACAGTTCAAAAGTGAATTTACCTACCTATGTCCATTCGCGCTCACTTGTTGTTTGCAAAGGGAAAAGGTGCAAACAGGTGTCGCATGCAAAGCTGCTCACCGACGGCAAGACCAACCTCTACCTCGTGTTCAGCGTTCGCGACGACGGGTCGGAGTAAGTCGAAGTTGTGTATAGTTTGGCGTGTACAGTGTTTTGTCAATTTTAAAGCTCAGTGCTTTGATACTACAGACAGCCAGCTGCCCTAAGCGATTCTCATTTCAAATTGTTTCATCAATATATGTGCCTACACAAGATGTATGTACTACCTGGGCCCGTATGCTGACAGATTTTCCACTCTAATTCGAGTTAGAGCGCTCTAATCTAATTTAGTGCTAGAACGATATGCCACTTGTATCCTTTAGCACGTGAGAATTAGAGTGGTGTAGGGTACTTTAATTGGATTAGAGCGCTGTAATCCAATTCTAGTGGGCTACTCTAATCCAATTCGAGCGGCGCGCGTGCATAAGATTAGAGTGCCTCCGACCACTCTAATTCAATTGTTTACAAAAGAATGGCCGAAATCTTGGCGCCAAAGCATAAGGTATTTTGAGATGAACATGATCCGCTAGAGGCACTGACGGATGTTGAGCTATACCAGCGTTTCCGCTTCGACCGTGACTCCATCCGAAGCCTTTCGCACACGCTCGAGCCGGCGCTGCTGAGGGGAGGACAGTCGCCAGGCCGGCAGCTCGCGCCGCATCTCCAAGTGTGCGCCGCCTTATACGCTACCTAAGTTACGCTACCTCGCCTCCAACGACCTCCAGCTGGACATCGTCGACTCGCTGCACATCAGCCAGCCGGCCGTGTCGCGCAGCGTCCACAGCGTCGTCGACGCCCTTGTTGAGCAGGCCGCCGACTTCATTCAGTTCTCCGTGGACGAGGAGGAGCTGCGCCGTCCTTCTTTCAAATGGCAAACTTCCCGAATGAGATCGGAATCGTCGAATGAGCATGGCGCGATGCGCGTCGACTGCGGCTACGCACCAAAAGTCATCGCCGCCTGCGCGATACTGCACAACGTTGCTGTCGAGCGGCGCCTGCCCGAGCTGGAGGAAGAAGGCGAAGACGAACACGACGACGACGACGACGACGGCCTGGGACTGGGTGTAGTGGCGCAAGACTTTGACAACGACGGCGTCCACTTCCGCCGCGAGTTCGCCAATCTGGCGAGACTGGCGCCGCGAGACTGGGAAGTGCAGTGCACAGCATACCTGTAGCTGGGTCTGGAAGAGTGGGGGGGGGTAAGGCTTTACCAGGGGGGGGGGTTGGGGGTGGTTGAAAAATTCTGTGTGGCCCCCAAACCCCCCCCCCCCCAGTTACAGGTATGGTGCACAGACACTTGCATGCATGCAGACCAACACAGCAGCAACGGTCGGATCAAATGTTGTCTTGCACAAACTGTGGCTCTAACAAGCCCTACACAAGCACAAGCTTGGCAAGAAACAACACCAAATTACAAATGTTCACAACAGGGGATTCCATGCGCTTAAAACGGGCCATCAAAGGGGAATGCGTACTCGTTCTCGTCATTGGCTAGCAAGGGGTCGAGGGCGCGGCGCGCGCGCAGCTCCTTGACGAAGCCGTCCACGTTGCTCATGGTCTGCTGGAGGGTCGACATGGCGGTGGAAATCGCCTCGCTCGCTTCCAGCTGCACCTTGCTCAGCGCGCCAGCCGAAGGGGTAGAGAACGGTCGACTGCTGCTGGCTGCCGACTGCGAGCGGCAGACCCATAGTGCGCCTCGTCCCATCCAACCGACATCTACAAACGTTTCTGAATTTTTTGCTGCGCTGCCGTCTGTCGAAACGCTGGCGAATTCCAAACGAGAACCCTCCCTTCTCAAAATCGTCACAAGCACAAGACGTAGGTCCAACAAAAACCCCACCCCCAGTCCACACCTCCACCCTCCCCTCCTCCCGCTAATTATTATTATTTTCGCTAATTATGTTCGATATATCCACCTGTGGCTGACGGTGGGGGTGCAGCAGCCGGCACCGGAGGAGCCGGGGGGAGGAGGCGTCGTCGCCGACTCTCCAGCGCATTGTGTCGTCGACGCCGCCGACACCGACAGGCGTGTCGACAAAGCCGACGAGGCCACGAAAGCCAACCGAGTCACCGAGTTTTTCGGCTATCAGCGCCTCCGCAGCGTCCAGCGAGGGTGGCGGTGGGCCGCCGCCCGTCTTCTCGCTCTCCCTATGTGCACAATTCGTTCTCTCTCCAAAAAAATATATAAATCAAAACCGAGCAAATAAAATTACAAGAAACAGTCTGTGAAGCAGCAGCCAGCAAACAACCAAAAAAATTCAGTACCGCGCCAGCTCTGCCACTTTGGTCTTGGTTCGGCTTTGTTTGTATTGCCAGTGGCGCTTGCACTCCTCCAGGGAAATCCTCTTCTCTGAGGCGGCATTGAACTGGTTGAGTACGTACTCCCACGCATTCCGTTGTTTCGCGGCAGAAGTGGTGTCCGATCCGACGAAGAGCCTTTGCTCGCGTTCACATTGTCGAGGATCAACCCGCACAGCCTCACTGAGTCGGCGACCGAAATGCGGCTCATTTTTTTAGCGCTGCCTCCCGTTTCACTCATTTTAAGGCTCAATAATTGTTGGCAAGGATTTACCGCGTCAGCGCAAAAAACAAAACTGATTTGGAATCCATGCGTCCCCGTTGTCCGCGTGGCGCATTGACCTGACACTCTAATCCAATCCAATCCAATCCAAAGCACTCTAATCCACGTTGTCAGCATACGGGCCCTGACCTCAAACTCAGCTTTGACCACATTAACCAGACGCTGCTTGGTCCCCACCAAAATGGTGCACGCGAGTCTAATGGAATATAGCAAACGCCTGCCTCGATTCTAGCAGCGAACCGTTTTATGAGCACCGCGTCTACCGGTTGGGCGTGGACGAGCCTGAAAAGGGATGGACGCAGCTCGGCCAGTCGCTGCGCAACCACGACAATATGTAGGCCATTCAGCGGGAGGTGGGAGGCAGCTATGTGTACATAGAGTAGGTAGTCGGATTGAAACGTGGCGAATTTGCAGCGTGCACATCTTCGGCAGCGGAATGCGGTCGGACGACCGAATCATTGCCTGCGGGGTGCGGCAGTCGGTGTTCACAAGGTGAGCCGCTTAAAACGTCTACACTTGGAAGTCTTGGAACCCTGGAAAGTTGAGCTGCATTTGAGCTTACCACTGTATCTCCAGGAAGCCTGCTGCCGCGAGTGTTGATTAAGCAACAGTATACACTATGTACCGAACGCATGCAAGGCCCAATGCCGCGGTTGTTCTGTCAGCGCTGGTGACCGTTCAGTGGACGACCGCTCGGCTGCGTGGAATTCGACGTCGCCACGGATTAGTGGTCGTTGGAGGGACCATCGATGGCGCAGAACGTACTGGCGTCTGTTCCGAGGATCACCCGCTGTGGCAATCGCCTCCTCGCCGTGTACGAGGACAGAGGCAGCCGCAAGCTGGGCGTCGAGTCGTTGCGCGACGGAGCCGACGCCAAGTGGGAGGTGGTGGGCGGCAAGGAGCTGGCGCACCTCCAGCGATACGAGCACCTCAGCATCGCCTGCGTCGAGCGCCCAACACTCTAGCGCAACACTAGCGCACGCAGCGCAAGGCAATGCAGCCACCAACGATAGGATATTTGATTGGAAACGCAACAACGCTACGCCACGAGCTGATGGCGCATGAGCAATGAATATGTACTTGACAACGTTGCGCGCACTCACGCACTTCTTCAAAGGAGAATGCCTGTTCGGGTAGGGGCGCACACAGTGAGCACTGTCGGCAGAGAACACAGCACCGACTTCCCACCGACACCGCCTGGAGGACAGTTTTGTGGTCACACACAACTGCAGCCAGGAAATTGTTTTTTCAAATCGTTGGCTCTAAAAATTCATCAGTGTCTAAGCCATGAACCATATCATATACATGCACACTTCCGGAAATATTGGTTCATGTTGCGAGATATAAGCGATCAAAGTTGGGGCACCTACCGTGACTCACCCTGTATATGCACGGCCCATGGACCCCTGTATGCGCATCCACAAAAAAGCTCACCAGCAGCAGACACTGTCACCCTTTGAACGTTCGCTAGTCGTGTCGGCTTACGCAAGTGGCAACTGCCATCTGGCATCGCATTACAAACACTGTCAGCTTCGTGCTTGCGTTACCGCTGCAACTGTCCATATGCCTACTGCATGTAGGTACATTGCAGTGTCTTCGCATTGATTCCCTAGTACAGGTTTAGGTGTAAGCGCGCGCAACGCTGTACCTTGTGTACAAAGACGCAAGTCAGCCAGAGCGGGTGACTATTGCGAGCGCGCAGCGGCAGCATGCAGCCGTTGCTCACCGGCCTCTGGCTGGTCGTTGTCTGGCATGGCATGGCTGCGTCGCAGTCGGAACAGGCACCTTCTACTGAAGATGACCTGGAGTTTAGGTAGGTTACTGCATCTTGGCTTTGCGTGCTTTCACGGCATACCAACCACTCATTTACCTCGATCAAGTAGTGTGGATTTTTCCTTACAGAGCTGGCATAAACACGGATAACTAGGAACAATCAAAATTTACATCCCATAAAAATTAAAAGTTGCCCTTAAAAGAATTTACATTTATCAACTGCTATCAACGTGCTGTTTAGACCACGAATCATGACAATGAATGGAGATCTGATAATTGTGGCTGGCAGAGACAAGAGCATTCGCTTCGCAACATTCGGAGAAGGCAGCGTTTTCTTTCACGATGTCGACTTTAAACGTCTACCGACAAAGGTTTACAATCAGTACATTCAACGTACAATGCGTTTTGTAAAATCCCCAATCTGTTTCAGCAACAGATAGAGGATTTCAACGCGCAGAACCGCGCGGCCCTCAGACAAATAGTCGCATTGGAAAATCAAATGCGCGCTCTAACAGCAACAGTATCATCGACACGGCGACGAGACGCAGAACTCTCAAACGAGGTGTAGAGAAGGCTCGGCTGCAGAAAGTTTACCTGTTCTTAACATTTACATATTCAAGCCTTTAAGCAAGCGTTTGCAATGTAAACATTCTAGAATTTTTGAATTCATTAGAGAATCCTTGGATACCTACATGGTGCCTGTCTGTGCATGTATTTATACATAGTTGTGGATGCTGGGTCGCTGGACAATAATACGTAATCGTAAACCGATTAGCATGAATGCCAATATATTTTACTTAATTTTGACTGTAGGAGAAGGGACAATAATAGGTGGTGCAAATTGTGGGGATTATAAATTGGATTAGGATGCAAACTGGAAGATTGCGTTGATGTAAACTGAATGTGGTTCAGACATGTGGTTCAATATCAGTCTACATACTGCCCAAATTCATTTTTCAGGCAACCGAGTTGTCATCACAACTCTCGCAGCTGCAAGTCGATCACCTCACTCAACAGACAAAGTTGTCTACGGATGTCTCGACAAATGCAATTCTCATCCAAAACCTGTTTGTAAAAAAATATTCTTTAATAACCAATTTGGCACTTGCAAAGCAGTCGAACGCATCCTAGGCGGTCAACGCTCTCGACGAATGAGTGTGAGTCGCGGCCTTGCGAGAACGGTGGCCAATGCATCGACCAGTTTGCTGGACGCCTCTGTCTCTGCCCTGATGGCTACACGGTAACAGTAAAATGATTTAAAGCGCTAATACTGATTTGTGAGTTTCGCTCTTTAAAAAAAGTCTTGTTACTTGTCAATATTTTATTATTTAATTTAATTGTTTATTGCGTTGCATTGTACATACGGTAGTATGTATGTATATGAGGATGCATTCAGATGGAGTTTTGGAATTGCATGACGTACATAGTCATCATAGAGGGGTGGGAGAGTAATTGTGACAACGTGTACAAAGGGTATTAAAATTCAACATTTGGTGTTGTCTACTGGATTGCACTGGATTTGCATTACTGGCTCGGTTCCAGCTATGTATTTCCAGAAAAAAATCATGGAGTGCTCCTTTGAGTACATACACCTAAGCAGTGCTGTTTGATTTGCATGTCTCAAAAGCCATCCAGGTAAGTACATAACAAATGATTTAAGGGCTCCAGCTGTGAGGAAGACTTTGACGAGTGCGCTGAGATGATGCACCATTGTGCAAACAGTAGCACCTGTGTCAACACCCCTGGAAGCTACAGGTTTGTTTGGGAGGACATGTACTGCACATTGTGCCTCTGACGTTTATGACACTAGCCGCTTCCACTCAGGACTCCTGCTTGCAAAGTTCTCCAAAGTGGTTCAACATCAATTTGTCTCATGAAATAAAATAATGTTGAGAATACTCATTTGTACAATGATGAAGCACTGCAATGATGAAACTGCAAAGTGTTGGAATGCAGGTCAACCAAAGCCAATGCATGTCAACCAACGCATTTGCATGAATACTAAGGAATTGCTTGTAACACCCACTCTGTTTTAAATAAATTTCATATCAACACACCGACGACGTAAATTGGAGACATGCGCTGAGACTCATTTGCAGAAGTTTTTTTTTATTTTCTGTGGTGATGCTATGTGGCGGGGGGGGGGGGGAAGAGCATAGGCTTTTCGGTGTGTCTGTTTGTATGTGTTGTACAATGTATGTTCAAAAACGTTTTGCTCTCGCAACCCAGCACGAACAATCCGAAACATGCACAAAACGCGCACACAAAGGAGACCATGAACCGGTGCAAGGGGCGGGGGGGGAGGAGGGCTGGAGAGAATGGGAGAGCCCGAAAATAGTTTATCGCCCAGTGGCCCCAAAGGTCGAGTAGCTCAATGACCAATGGGGGGTTGGGGGCGAGAATAGACAGAGATTGTTGCTAAACCTGAAAAACCTTTCATCTCTTTTGTCATTTGTCATTCATCATTAAAAACGTGCTCCAAAGTGATTCAGTTTCAATATTTTCTTGTCTTCAGTAGTGACTCATCATCAATACAATGTGTCATAAAATCATGCTGTGAATGCTCAGTTTAAAAACAACAATGACGAATCTGTAAAGTGCTGCAGCAAAAGCCAAAGAAAGTCAACCAATGCAACCAATGCACTTCTGCAATACAGGAAAACATTTCGCCTTTTTTGTAGTAACGCTTTATTCTTCCGTCATTACATCTCCAGTCATTACATTCCATAGTAAAAATTAGGCACTATACCATCTTGAGCAGACACACCATAAATCCCACATAGGCAGTGGGCTAATTGTTTTAATCAGCCCTTCAGAGTCAGCTAATAATAATAGGCTTGTTTTGTAATCTGCATGGTTGCTCACATATGTTCATGCACCTTGATCTGCAAGCGCAAGGCCTTTGGACCTGGTCTAAGCTAGGATCGCGGTCCGACGTTTCCGATTCCATTCCAGCGCGCCGTGGGCGGGCGGTTTTCGGCGGGCTTAGGCTTGTGTCTGCCTTACGTCGTCTTTTTTTGGCAATTCACAATTGTTGCGTCCGCGTCCGCTGCGTGCAAAACCTAAGCCTAAGCCTAAGCCTAAGCCTGAGCGAAGCATAAGCCTAAGCCAAATCAAAGCCAAAGCATAAGCCTAAGCAAAGTCTGGACTAAGCCTAAGCAAAGCCTAAAATTAAGAAAGTTTTTATCGGACGCAGCAGCGGACGCGGACGCATCAATTGTTTTCAGCCGTTTTCTTTTTCGGGGAAATCCAAGTTCATTGGGCCATTGGACCGGGCGAAACGCACCACAATATTTCATTTATTACGTTTAATGCGTCAACGATCAGTGCTCAACCACAAGAAAAACTAAAACAACGGCGCACCACTAAAACGCTAACACATACACGCGCATGCGTGCGTGCGCCCACTCGCGAGTCCGTGCGTGCGTGCGTGCGTGCGTGCGTGCGTGCGTGCGTGCGTGCGTGCGTGCGTGCGTGCGTGCGTGCGTGCATGTGCGTGCGCGTGTCCGTGTCCATGTGCGTGCGTGTGCGTGCGTGCGTGCTTGCGTGCGTGCGTGCATGTGCGTGCGTGCGCGTGTCCATGTCCAGTGCCTGTGCGTGCTTGCGTGCGTGCCTGCTTGCGTGCTTGCGTGCATGTGCGTGTGATACAAGTTTTTATAGCGTTAACACCTGTAAAACAAAGTAAAAAATAATAAAAAGTTTAAAGTTTTTTAAGTCATAAACACGTGCAAAACAAAAAAAGTTATAAACAAAAAAGTTACAAGTAGTCTTATGGCAGAGGTTTGATCCCAGGAGCTCTAGAAAAGTAACGGACATCATAGGCACTACACCATTGATCTGTACAGAACCGTTTTCTAAACACTTCTGATAAGTCAGAAGCACGCATAAAATGTGCTGTATGATCATATAATTTATTTATATTTGCATAACGCATGGATTACGATAGCTTCAGTAGTGCCACTCTTATTTTGATGGTAAAATGTGCCAGGCAAGCTTCATACAAAATTTCAGCTCAAGCTCAATCCATCCAGCAGAACTGCAGACAGAACCCACAAACAGTCATACTACTGTAGAAAAGGATAATGCTATATCTTGTCATTACTGTAGCAGATTGGAAAACGATTGCCAGATTCGTGATCACCACGGTCGATTACATGTATCCCAAGCAGATTTGACACTGAATTCTCAAATTCGATCAAACGCAATTTGCATATTCAATGCATCGTATCTCGCGATTACGGTATCGCACTGGAAAACGGATGTGATATTCGTGATCAGCACGGTCGATTACATATATCCCAAGCAGAATTGACACTGAATTCTCAAATTCGATCAAACACGTATGCGAAATTTGCATAACTCACGGATTACGGTAGCTATCGCAAATCCGGCCCTTAAATGACGGTGAAGTTTCCCACGGCAGGTTCATACAAAATTTCAGCTCAATCCATTCAGCGCAACTCTCTGCGCTGCGTTGCACACAGACAGACAGACAGACATTGTGCTTTAGTAATATAGATTCTGCTACCTTATGATAGGCGCCTCCCTCCCCCAACCCCAACACCAAGGCACTTACAATAGCTACGGGCCAGAATTTCAAATGGCCTCTGGGGTGAATTCAATTCAACCAACCGAGTCTTTGATCAGTGGCTGTAGTTGAAGTTCACCCGTTAAAGAAAATGCAATACTTTTCCAGTAATGGGAGTTTGAACGGATGGTTTGTGGGCACTGGGCATGGATGGATAGATGGATGGATCAATTTTTTCAATTATTACTCTATTAAGAGGGACCTACTTTTGGAGGGGGGGGGGAACCCCACAGTGTACATCGACAAAGTTGTTTCAATTGGAACAGAAAGTCCGGAATCGTTTCAGGTGCATCTGCCCCGCGCATTTGTTCGGCGAGCACTGTCAATTTTACCTGCGCGACTGCAAGCACAATCCAAACCTCTGCGGCAGCGGAGGGCAGTGCGAAATGGAAGAAAATATATCCGTATGGTGTCTCGCAAAAGTCACACAGATATACTACATACATACCGTAAACCCTATAAATAGCCCCCCCCCCCTGGGGTATAATTAGCCCCCCCCCCTGGGGGCTAATTGTTTCGTTCGAGCTCTAGGAGGGTGTATATAAGGTGGGGCTAATTATTGGGTTTACGGTAGGTGAAGATCTAGATCAGCAGAGCAACTTTTAGGGCAGTGCTCAGTGCAAGTGCTATGCCGGATTCGCGGTCAAGAACACTAGCAACCCTTTCTGCGAAGACATTGACGAATGCGCCACTCCAGAGCTGAACGAGTGCTTTGTCAAGCAGCAGTGCCGCAACTTGCGCGGACACTACACTTGTGGACCGTGAGTACCATACCATCATGCTCACTGCTCCCACAGATTGTTCTCAGTCGCTAAAGCACAACCGTCCTTCTCTGCTGTAACAATAGTTATTGGTAAAATTTATATAAAATGATAGTGCAAACACAATTTTGAAACTTAAAGGGGACTAGGCACCTCCAGGACATCAGAGGGAAAGTGTTGTGTCTGTGTCCCCCCACGGCCCCAAGACAATCTATTCTGAATCAGGGTGTACGCGTCAGCGTACAACCCTAATATGTGACCACTTCTCAATGCGGGTTTTTGAATTTTCGATCGCCTATAACTTTTGATTGCCTGAACGGATTTCGACGCGTTATGGTGCAAATGAACCGCCTTCTTCTGGGGCATCGAACGCGCCATAACGCGTTTCCTTGCTTTACTGTAAGGGGTCAATACCTTTAAAAACGTTCCAATTTTGTGGTTTTTTTTTCGTGTTCTCCTCCCAGTTTTTGGAGCACTGCTCGCGAACGCCGAAAGCAATCAGGATGAAACTTTGCACGTATGGGCGACCCATGGCAACAATTTGTTGTGCCAAAAGATTCTTGTCTAGACTTTGTATATCCAGAGATATTGCTGATTTTATTCTTTTTTGAAGGACCCGAAAAGTTTGTGCCCTATAGGCGCTCCAACCGTTCGTCGCAGAGCTTCGCTATAAAGGGGAAAGTTGATGGCCAGGACCTAACTTAGAAAAGTTTCAACAATTGGACCGCATTGGACGCACCAAAATACATCTCCCCATTATACCAATGAAATAAAATGGCGATATTTCGGTGTGGTTAGCTCTGATCGCTTTGAGGTCAATAGTAAAGTTGATCACCAATTGGTGTGGAACATTTCATTCCTTAGTGCCAACGCGCTCCGACGCACCAAAATATTTTCGCTTCCGGGAAAATCGCTATATCTCGATGTGGGTACGTCGGATCACTTCGGCTAAAACACAAAAGTTGACCGCCTGCACGTGTAGATCATTTTGATTCTTTACACCACTACGCTCCGACGAACCAATATGGCACTGCAGAAGTGCACGCACGCACGCACACTGTCAAATGGGCTGCTTTGCAAGAAATTTGATGTGGGTAGGTCTGATCACTTCGGCTAAAACACAAAAGTTGACCGCCTAGTCATGGTGATCATTTCCATACTTTACATCACTATGCTCTGACGCAGCAACATAGCACAATTGCATGTGCATGCACGCATGCACATAATGTACATAGCACCTATGTACAATGTATCGTCATTACCGTATTTTGCATGCAGCTATTGACGCCCCCCCCCACAAAACAAAACGTCTCGGTGTTGAGCGGATTCGATCGCGCCATCGTACGCGCATGTACGTCGAGCCATTCGCGAGTTGCTTTGCATTTCTTTATCAGGGTGTACGCGTCAGCGTACAACCCTAATATGTGACCACTTCTCAATGCGGGTTTTTGAATTTTCGATCGCCTATAACTTTTGATTGCCTGAACGGATTTCGACGCGTTATGGCGCAAATGAACCGCCTTCTTCTGGGGCATTGAACGCGCCATAACGCGTTTCCTTGCTTTACTGTAAGGGGTTACAAACCAATATGGTACTGCAGATGTGCACGCACGCACGCACACAATCGAATGAATTGCTTCACAAAAAACTCAATGTGGATAGGGCGGATCACTTCGGATAAAACACAAAAGTTGGCCGCCTAGTCATAGCGATCATTTTCATACTTTACATCACTATGCTGTGACGCAGCAATATAGCACAACTGCATGTGCACGTATGCACGCACATAATGTTGTGCCTATGTACAATGTACGCACATGTGTTGGGCAGATGCTTAGCTGACACTTCCTGTGAGAAAGATCCGAGATTCCCATTCCTTTTTCTCAGTGAGCGGGTCAATGCTCTCGCACTCATACAAGACTAGACCACCAAGATGCACACATGGTTTTGTTGTTTTGTAAAAAGTTTTGTAAGTTGTAATTATCAGGAACCCAA
Organism: Paralinhomoeus sp. GSCO2_6; assembly: GCA_030248085.1. Taxonomy (NCBI): domain Eukaryota; kingdom Metazoa; phylum Nematoda; class Chromadorea; order Monhysterida; family Linhomoeidae; genus Paralinhomoeus; species Paralinhomoeus sp. GSCO2_6. Next base: position 16,664 of record JASAMY010000510.1, read on the forward strand.
GTTCTGCATTACACGTTCACGTGTACTGCAGTGCCACGTGATTGACACGTGTTCACGTTCACGTGTTCACGTGTATCCTCTCCCACCAGTGCCCACTGGTGGGAGGCATCGACACGTGGCGTCGCTTATCGCGTCCACAGGGCGACGTCCACAGGGCGATTATCGATGTTTGTCTTACGAAAAAACACTGTATTAAGGAAAAATTTGCAGGTGGCTGCAAAAAAGGTGAATATGTGACGCTCTTTTGTTGAAGTCCAGTTTGAAAAAGAGGGGTATTAATTAAGGCACGCCCCATTGATGTATAGCTGCTTACACTTTGCAGATGATCAACTTCAGTTTGAACAAACCGTGTATAAAATCCGAACCAAACGCAGCAACACGTCACATATTCGGCATTTTTTTTTGTGAGCCATCTCACTCAGCTAAAACGCAAAAGCAATCCTTTCACATTTCATCTATCTCCAGCATCTATCTTTTCTTCCACAGGTCCATGTGGGCAGGGACTTCGCCCCGCCGATGAGGACAGTGCCTCGGACCAGGCTTCCTGAGCAGCCGGTCCGTAGTGCGTCTCTTCTGCTGGGTGAAGTCCCAGACCACTGTGTCCTGCGCTCAGACACGGCTGAGCCAGCACCAGACCGTAAGGTTTTGCTTCCAGGACCGCGAGCGCTCGTGCGCGCGTGCGTGCGTGCGTGCGTGCGTGCGTACGTACGTACGTACGTACGTACGTACATCTGCATTGTGGTCGATGTGCAAGATCCTTCCCACCTGTATCGCAACTCCGGCATATGAATGCGGCTGTCATGTGAATGCAGTGTGTTCCAGTCCAGTTAGGTCCTACAATTGCCACTGCACCTTCCTATGCACGCGAACACAAAAAATGCCGAATATGTGACGTGTTGCTGCGTTTGGTTCGGATTTTATACACGGTTTGTTCAAACTGAAGTTGATCATCTGCAAAGTGTAAGCAGCTATACATCAATGGGGCGTGCCTTAATTAATACCCCTCTTTTTCAAACTGGACTTCAACAAAAGAGCGTCACATATTCACCTTTTTTGCAGCCACCTGCAAATTTTTCCTTAATATCAAAATGATCTGATTCGTGCACGATTTGCCCTAATTTCGTTTTAAGACATCGAAATTCAATGTTTCATGACACAGTAATTTGTTGGGTAAACGCGAATGCCAGTGCTTGTGAAGCGACGTCACCACACACACAGGCAGAGTTGGGCGTAAATTTGGGCAATTTACAAAAATACGCAACAGATGCAACAACAACAGATGCAGATGCAAGCTTAGGCCTAGGCTTCACTTGGGCTTAGGCTAGGCTTTGCTTAGGCTTAGGTTTCGCTTAGGCTTCGGCTTAGGCAAATCAGGACATGTGTTGCATCTGTTGCATATTTTTGTAAATTGCCCAAATTTACGCCCAACTCTGCCTGTGTGTGTGGTGACGTCACTTTGCAAGCAATGGTATGCGCGTTTACCCAACAAATTACTGTGTCATGAAACATTGAATTTCGATGTTTTAAACGAAATTATGGCAAATCGTGAACGAATCAGATCATTTTGATATTCAGAATAGATTGTCTTGGGGCTGTGGGACACAGACACAACACTTTCCCTCTGATGTCCTGGAGGTGCCTAGTCCCCTTTAATCAAAGTCTGTAAATAAACACCAAAGTTAGAAGATTCATATGGAAAAGACTTGACTTATTCTCAAGCACTTCTGCTTTAGGTGCCCAAAGGGAATGGTAGGCAATGGCCTGCACTGCCACAGAGTGTCAACCAATCCCTGTATGGTCAACAATGGTGGCTGCTCACTCCACCCACAAGTCAGCTGTGCTGCAGACGAGAATGGAGAGGCTCGCTGTGGCCCGTGTCCTCCAGGCAATGACTTTGGTGTTGTAGTGGTTGCATGAATACCGGTAATTAGGTATTTCAATTGCTAATGGTTCAGCACAACCAACAGCTATAGGTAATGCATATTGGTGTCCTCGATACTCGATTGCATTGCAGGCTATGTGGGCACCGGCAAGACGTGCCGCAGGAGGGATCCCTGCCTCGGAAAGCCGTGCTTCCACAACGCCACCTGTCATAATGGGGTCAGTTGCATTCACTATGCAGCATCCTGATTTTACTCTGCGTGCACTGAACGTGCTGTGTCGAATGCGTTCCAGCGTCCTGACATGTTGACGGAGCGCGACTTCACGTGCCAGTGCCCGGTCGGCATGGCCGGCGATGGCCTGGGAAGGTTTGGCTGCAAGCTCTCCATCGACACCGCCTGCGATGGCGAGCCCTGTCTCAATGGGGGACGATGCATCGTACGCGGATCGCTTGTCGTGCACGCAAAGGAGTTACTAGCAGAACCCTTGCAGCCAAGGGTGGGCACGTACGAGTGCGACTGTGCGTACGGCTTCGAAGGGTCGCGTTGCGAGCTGGCGACGCGCTGCCTCGAGAGGGGAGTCTGCGGAGCGGGTGGACACTGCGTGCCCCTCGAGGATGGGGACTTTGTCTGCGAGTGTCCCCACGGATTCGAAGGCCGCTCCTGCGACAAGGAGATCGTTGGTCGGTCGTATGACTGTACGCCACACGCCACGCCAAATCGCGAAGGCAATCTATTGCACAGGTGCACAACGCAACGGCATCTTTTCAGGCTGTGGGAAATCTAAATACGGATCGGTTGGCACAATTGATTTCGACGGGAAGAAGCTGCTCACGCCTGGAAGCGGAGTGAAGGAGTGCTCCTTTGTCGTGCAAACCCTCGCCCCTCAATCGGTTGGTGGATGCGTGCTATACATAAAAAATGCATTCTAGTTACACTCTACTATTCTGATTTGCCCTACATGCATGCATGATTTCTACCCTGATACATGTACGCCCAGCGCAGTAAAGACGTATACGGTATACTGGTATTGCATTGCAAACGTACATATAATGAATGCACTTTCACAGAATTACTCCGCAGTTCGCGCTCCTGACCATCGCATAAGGACGCGTATGGCGTGCAATTTTAGGCGGTTCTACTCAACTTCACCAAGATTCAGTTGGAGGGCGGAGGCGCCGACTGCCCCAAGAAGGTGTACGTGCACGACGGCCTGACCAAGGCGGATCCGCTCATCGTCGCCCTCTGCGAGAAGTCCAACGACACCGTCGCATACGCGACGTCGGAGGGCCGCGCGTACATCCGCGTCGAAGGCGCCACCGACCTCAGCGACCACGACGCCGTCACGGCCGTCTTCCAGAGGACCTCAGGCGAGTCGAGTCCGAGCTACGTCTGCACGTGCGACAGACTGAACCTCGGGTCTAATGCACTGGAAAAACCCTAAGTGCAATTTGATCAACTTTTTACTACTGATAATCTTTTATCGAGTCTGACTACGAATATGATAACTATCGAGGCTTGGTTTTGACAGCCTCCAGAACACCTCCAAGTGCTAATTATAATTATAATTATTTAGCTCATCCAGGCTGGCACTCTAAGTACATTTCGGAGTTTAAACGCACAAAAAACCGTCGTTTTTGCTTTTTAAAGCACTTTTTGGACAATTTCTACAACGTATTCTTTTATTAATTGAAAAAAATGCCAGTCAATTTTTTTTTGATTATGTGCAGGAAGTGCAGTGCAGAGACTATAGTCAATTGAAAGGCATCTAGGGAAGGCCCATATGCTGTAAATAAAGGAGGCGGACAGTTGAAGGGTTTGCGGAACGTACATACAATGCGTTTAGGCGGGTTTGGTCATTTGCATTAACTTTGGCGATTGCGCAGTGCGCGTTGCTTCAGTCTGCGGCAAGTCACGGCACTCGGAGCCCACGTTCGTCGACAAAGACCAAACGGAAGTGGTCGAGTTGGCCAACTTTGTCAGGAATACAACGAGTCGTCGTTGCTACTGGCGCTTCTACTCGGACCCCACGAACCAGCTCACTTTGACGATGGCAACCACTACGTTGTCAGTCTGCGATGCTGGAGGAATGATTGAGGTGTGTTAATAATAGTTTGCTAGCTGCTGTTTGCGCAGTTGGGCTAAGGCGTTGATCCCAAACCGCGAGGTGCGGAGTTCAATCCTCAGCGTGGCAAGACTGCAGAAAAAACAGTAACCTCCTTTTGCTAGGAGCTAACCCAAGAAAACGTTGCCCCCTGATCACTCGATCGGTCTTGCAGAAGGCAGAGATAACCAAGGACCCACACAGTCCCCCTCGTCTGAGAGTTCGGTCTCGAACCTACAAAAAAACTCTAGAAGAAATTCAAAATGATATACTAAGTATAGACCAGCATACACAGTGAAAATTGAATATTGACTTGCGTCCCATTTTGAACAGCAAATCACAGTTTGACAAGGTCATCTCCACTCCAGTATGGTTGGGAGATTCCAATTAGCATTATTTAATTAACAGACACAGAAATGGCAAAGATGATTTGCAATAGAGCACTTTTGAAGAAAAATGAAAAGTACGTCAGGCTTTAGGTCCACGCTTTTGAAGAAACACTTCTTAAAAGAATGTATAAGTATGATATTTTTAATCATCGCCACTGAAGGGATTCTTTTGCGCCGCCTGCGCCCCTAAAGCGCAAATCACTCAAAGCTTCACATGCAAATCGCTCTTATTTGCAAACCTTGGAAATTTTTATCCTCATGTTTGATGCATGTTTGCCATATTGTCTAATTGCTAGAAGTAATCAATAGACACGAGGATTCGTAGGAACAATTATGAGGAGAATCCGTGAGATCAGAGAAAAATATCTGTCCACCCCATCAACCAGAATCTGACTGCCAAACGTATGACATGGAAGACAACTCTCTTAAGGTGTACAATGGTTTGTCGGTGCACGACCCACTCCTGCTCGACTGCGACTTGGCGAAGAAGACGCTCGCGGCTGAATTTTTCTTCGACTTGGTCGCTCCCTACGTTACCGTGCTGGTCCAGACGGGTCGCTGGGATGGCAGAGCCTCGTTCCGCGTCGGCGCTTCCCAGACGCCAAGTGGTTCGTGGCGTGGGGCCCCTCTCAAACGTGAAGATGCACCTTGTATAATGAAATTCAGGTTCTCGGTGCGATGGCCGAGTAATCCGCATGGAGGACCAGTTTGGAACTGGCGTTGGACCCGGAGGTCCATACGTATTTGATCGAGCTACAGAACGCTTGGACTGCAGCTGGTAAGAGCCATGGAAGAGTCTGCTGTAAAACACGCAGTAAACAATGTTATGTACGTACCCTACGTATGAAGCGACTTTTGCTTGCAGGCGCATCGTTGGGCCAAACATTTCTTCTCCCGCTTTGCTGCTAAAGTTGCAGTTTTCAGGATTCAATATTGACTGTGCGTTGAATCTTTGCGGCGTGGTTTTGGTAGTTGTAGTGGTAAATACATAAAAGCAAATTTTCAGCCGGAGAGCAGTCCAGTTGCGGCGAAGATTATGTTTCGGTAGGTTGTACTGTGGGAGAGCCGGTTTACATACATGTAATACCTGCACAAATACCTGCACTTTAAATGATCAATAAGATTCAGGTGAAAATTCAAGTTAACAGTGTTAACTTACCTTAAAGTTAAAGTCAAGTTGATTCTAAATCCACAACCTTTCTTGGGTCCATCAACGGTAAATAATCCGATTTACTTAGCAGTCAACCAATTTACATAGCGATCAGCCAATTCACTTACCGAAACCCCTATAATTCCCCCCCCGGGGGCTATTTTTTTCGTTCGAGCTCTAGGAGGGTGTATAATTATCGGGGGGGGGGCTAATTATAGGGGGGGGGGCTTATAAACTGGAAGTGTCGATGAGTGGGAAGATGTGTGGGCAAAAAGGCGCGTGGAGGCGATTTTTAAGGGAAAAAGGCGCTGTGCACACACGTTGGTACACTCTAACACACTCTCACACAGTCTCACATGCACATACGTGTACATACATACACATACGCGACCATACATACACCCAGACATGGAAACATGTGCCTTTTAGACGATGGTTCATTTAGGGAGGGGGCGTAATTATAGGGGGGGCTTATTAACTCAAAGTGGTCTTGGGAGGGTGTATTATTATAGGGGGGGGGCTAATTATTGGGGGGGCTAATTATAGGGTTTACGGTAGTTGGCAATCAGCCAATCATACTCAACCACATAAGTAAATCCTCCAATAGTGCCCCTGGGGCACTATTTTTCAACCTCTCTTTACCCGGGGGCACTATTGGAGGGGGGGGCACTATTGGAGGGGGGGCTTCTATTATTTCAACCTAAAAATTTTGAATGGTAATGCTAGTTTCGCTGTCAAAATTGCCGATTTTTCGGTGATTTTGATCACTTTTGCAACATTTAATGGTTGATTTACCGCTAATAGTTGCTGAAACGTACTATCATTGGTTAGTAGTAGTGTGTATATATATACACGATGTAAATGTACCTACCACTATGTTTTTGCCCATAAAAGGCACATGGCACACCATACCCCTTACCCCCGGGGGCACTATTGGAGGGGGGGCTCTATTATTTCAACCTTGCCGTACCCGGGGGCACTATTGAAGGGGGGAGGGGCACTATTGGAGGGGGGGGGGGTGGTTGTATTGGAGAATTTACGGTAGCAAAACGGAACAATGATAATTGCTGCGAAATATACTTATTATTATATGTGACCTACTTCTAAAGCAATGCGTTGAACGGCACGCACCGTTAGTCTGTTCAGATTCAATCACTGGATGGCTCTTTTGGTTACCGACGCTATTGCAACGGAAACCCGCCACCCGAAACCTTGGAAGTGGCAATTCATAGCCCGCTTTTGGTTCGCTTCTTCAGCGCCAATGCTCCGCTCACTGGACAAAAATACAGCTTGTTGATCGAACGAGGTAAATACGACATCATGTTTAAGGGGTTGTGTCATACCGTAATTTAAATTTTCAAAGTGGTAATGCCCGCGGTACTCACACGCGTCAATGCAAGCGGTACTGTCTGTCCACATGTTTGCACCTCGATAATCGCTAGAGAAGGATTATTGAAACTTTCAAACTTTGAGCCTGGATTAGGTGATCAGGAATAGGCGAGTAAGTCTCAGAATTACGAGAGCATTCATAGTGTTTGGTGAGCAAACTAACGTACATACCTAGGTTCGCAAGAATTGGTGAACAAATTTTTGTATTTGGTGTGCAAAAATATTTATTCCGCATTTATTACACAGCGCACTGACAAACAGCGGTACTTAAGCTGGCTGTAGGTACTTGTGAATTTCAGAAAATCGTAAATTTAGTCTTTAGTGAAAAATCTTAGGGTCATACTTTTTTGTTTAAATCAATTCATGTAATAATTGTTTAAAATATAGGTATTTTTTATTAAATACTTGCTCTTGGTAAAATCGCCACCTATTATGCAACCCCAAACAAATAAATGCTGGCTCGCACAGAGTGTCGCCAGACGTTGTCCGGCACAAACGGCACGTTCTCCTCGCCCGGCTTCGGGACCGCCTCGGGTCTGAGTCTGCGTTGTCGCTTTGACTTCGAGGCCGCCGCTCCCATGGCACGCGTCGTCCTACAATTCCTCAGCATCAACATGGGACCGTTCTACCCGAAGTACCCGACGACAACCTGGAGGCACCTAAGGTAGAGACAGTAGACTGAGCCAACACTGTTAACAGAACCATTACTGGGAGTGAATATACCGTAGATCCTATAATTAGCCCTCGGGGGCTAATTGTTTCATCCGAGCGCTAGGAGGGTTTATGATTATAGGGGGAGAGGGTAATTATAAGGGGGCTTATAAACTGGAAGTGTCGATGTGCGGGAAGCTTTGTGGACGAAAAGGTGGGTGGAGGCGCTTTTTAAAAGGAAAAAAGACGCTGCGCACACACGTTGGTACACTCTAACACACTCTCACACAGTCTCACATGCACATACGTGTACATACCTACAAACACATACGCGATCATACATACACCCAGAAATGGAAAATTTTGCCTTTCAGACGATGGTCTACATAGGGAGGGGGCGTAATCATAGGGGTAGGGGGGGGGCAGGCATATAAACTCAAAGTAATCTTGGAAGGGTGTATAATTATAGCGGGGTGGGGGCTGGGCTAATTATAGAGAAAGCCAAATATAGGGCTTACGGTAGTATGCTTAAAAAGCGGAATGAAGCGTGCTCACTGTGCACTTTTAGTGCTACGTATTCGCAAAATTCTCTATGAGAGCCATGGGCGTTTCAACAGCTATTAAATGGGAAAAAAGTGATCAAGATCGCCAAAAAACCGGCAATTTTGACAGCAAAATTAGCATTACCGTACACCATTTTAAGGTCGAACAAAGCATAGAGCCCTCCCCTTCCTTCAATCGGGCCCCCCCCCCCCCGAGAAGGATCGGTTGAAAGAATAGGGCCCGGGGGCACTATTGGAGGATTTGCGTTACATAGAATGCCTGCACTACAGTACTTACATTGTATAGGGTGGTTCAGAGTTATGGCGCATATTTAAATGCGAATAACTTGAGCTAGGATGTGAATATTTTCACGCGGTTTGTTGAATTCGAAAGCCAACCCATTAACGTTTATTCTCTGAAAAAGTCGCCAAGATCGACAAAGGCAACCACGTTTGTCGAGCACGCAATTTCTAGGGTAGTTCTCCCTCCAGTGTGAAGTCATAGTGGCTGTACCCTTTCAACATAAGCCAAAATTGGCGACTTTTCAGTGAGGGAAATGGCCAAATTGACGATCTGGTATGACACGACTGGCAGCGTCATACAAACACAAAGAAAGTTCATGGCTGGGTTCAACGAAATCCAATGGCGTAGCCAGGGGGGGGGGGGCAGGGGGCGCTTGCCCCTCCCAAAATTTTCAGAGACCCGATTTTTTCCAAAGGGGGTACCTTTACGACAATTCGCGATTAGACACAAACAGCAGTCTTGCCTCTCCCAAATCCAAATCTTGGCTACGCCACTGACGAAATCAACCGAAAGCCTGGTAGAATTCAGGAATAGGTTGGAGAAATGCGTAGAAAGTGGCGGCCGCCACACCGAGCAGTTGACTTAGTCGATCTTGGCGATTTTTTCAGAGAATAAACGTTAATGTGTTGGCTTTTGAATGCAACAAACCGCGTGAAAATATTCGCATCCTACCTCAAGTTATTCGCATTTAAAAATGCGCCATAACTCTGAACCACTCTGTATGTGTTACGTAGCCATCTTTAGGCCATCGTGGAGGAGGCACTCGCAAGACTGCGATGCAAACGTCATTGAGGTTCGTTGTTTCTATTTGGAAAACTAGAACCTCGAACTCGAACCGGTAATAAAGGTTGGCGCGAGCCCTCTCTCGCTCGCACACAAGCAGTTGCGTGCGCGCCCAAGCAGCCGCGCGCGCGCAAGCAGTCGCGCGCGCGCGCGCACAAGCAGTCGCGCGCGCGCAAGCAGTCGCGCGCCCGCCCAACCAGTCGCGCGCGCGGTCAACCAACCCGAGCGCGTTCGCGCAAGCGTAAGCAAAAGGGAGGGGGGGGGGGGGGATCCCCCCGCTCCATTGAGAATTTCCTTAGACTTTTCGCAACAGGGCACCCAGCCCCGGTTGAAATACGCCTTCAAAGGGCGGGAACCAGGAGCGCATGCGGCAGTGAGCGCTGAGCGGGTTGCATAAAAGTTTGCGACTGCCGTGACTCAATGGCGCGATCGTAAAATTTTTAATTTCTATTTTTTTGGGTTTTTTCTATTTTTCTTTCTATTTTTGGTTGATGCGTCACTCGGAAGATGCGACTCAGGTTGCGCCAGCAGATAAGTACGACAGTCGCACATGCGTTTATCGTAAATCGTTTCATGCAACGACCACATGCGTGAGTCGTATTTGCGACTCTCGCAAGTCACTTGCGATTGCAGCTGCCTTCTTGCGGCGATCGCAGCTGCGACTGCTTTATGCAACCCGATCCGTGTCCTGAAGAATTTTAACAATGCAAAAAACCCTGTTGCAAAAGTCAGCCGCCCTCCCAGCATTGAAAAACTCTGAGTGCGTCACTGAGCATAGCTGGCGCGAACCTGTAGGAAAACACCTCGCGCGCCCGCTTGAACTCAGCTCGCGCACTCGAGCGAAAATCAGTGCGCTTTGATAATGTGGGCGCGGGTCTAAAGTGCCAAATGACTCCAATTCGACAGAGAACGTAGATTATGCTGCGTGTGACGTTGTTTCTAAGCCGAATCACAAAATGCCTGATCAACCGCACTTTTTTCACTATTGCCGGTTCGGGTGCTCCCTCACGATTCGGCTTTTGCAACAACTAATCCATTCAAACACACTCAACAGGCGGTTGCCTCGTACTCAAACTTAAAAGTTACACAGGTGGGCAAAAAGCGACTATGGATGAGCACCGCACGAACACATGGAAGGTCGAGTGAGGAAGAACACAGCAATTCTCACACCTTTTTTTGACCACTCTATGATAGGCACACAGATCGCTGTACACAGCCACCCACCGCCTTATACTTGCAGCTTCGTCTCTCTCCTGGTTCTTCCTTCAATGGGCGATACCGCTGTGGTAGCACGCAAGAAGGACAGCAATTAAAACCCAATTCTCGCCGGCTCCGACTCCAAACAGGGAAGCCGCTAGTCAGTGTTGGTGGAAAGTTCACCGTGTTCTTTGAGTCAGCTGGAGCCGCGAGCAACAAAGGCTTCATGGTCAGTCGAGAGAAGTCGATGAACCTTAACAACACCTTCTTGACCTCGGGTGGGCGTGCACAAATCAATCAGTCTACTACATAGGTACTAGGTAGTAGGTACCTACGTAGTTTCTTTATGCTGCTTCAGTAATTTTTTGTTTGCTTGGAATTCTGGTGCGGCACAATGCAGATTCGGGTTCCACAACACAAGCCAGCCACCAACACGAAAAATGTACCTTGAGAGTGGCTTGTTTGGTGTGTGTGTGTGTGTGTGTGTGTGTGTGTGTGTGCGTGCGTGCGCGTGCGTGCGTGCGTGCGTGCGTGCGTGCGTGCGTGTGTGTGCGTGTGTGTGTGTGCGTGTGTGTGTGTGTGTGTGTGTGTGTGTGTGTGTGTGTGTGTGTGTGTGTGTGTGTGTGTGTGTGTGTGTGTGTGTAGGTGAATGTACATACCCGAAGGCTACGCACATGCCGAGCTAGTGTTGATATCCCGGCACGAGTGTCTCAGGCGTCTTACGATGCGCATGAAGAGTCCGACTGTGGCTTTCTCAAAATGGCTGCATTCAACGAGACGGGCGTCTTTCGCTCACCCCAAGTCTCGACTGGAGGAAGCTATCCACCCAACATCCGCTGCATATACGAAATTCACATCGCAGAACTGCCAAGGGTACATACATGCCTTTCATTCACTACTGTGATCACTACTCACTACCTAATTGGAGAGGGGGTACAATAGTGTCTTGCTATAGTTACTATGGTTACTATGTCTACTATACTTAAATAAATTCATTCATTCATTCATTCAACCTCAAAATTTGTTTTGGCAAAGCTAACTTTGCAGTCAAAATGTCATCTTTTTTGGGCGATTTTCTTATTTTTGTCGTTGATTTGCTATTAATGGTCCCTGAATTGTCTCAAATGTTTAAGCTGTTTGCGCAGTTGGGCTTAGGCGTTGGTTCCAAACCGCAAGGTGCGGAGTTCAATCCTCAGCGTAGCAAGACTGCCAAAAAAAGAGTAACCCCCCTTGATCAAAGTGCTCACGCCAAAGCTGTGCCCCCTGATCGCTGTTCTCAACTTTTTTGTAAAGGCAGAGGTAACAAAGGACCCCATGCGGTCCCCCTCTCGCCTGAGACTTCGGTCTCAAAACCTAAAAAAAAATAGTGTGGTTACATGCGTATTCCACACCATATGTACAAACTAAACCCCTGGGAGGGAAGGCACTATTGGAGAGAGAGGGAGGTACTACTGTTTTAACTTTTGGCTACCCTGGGGTACTATCGGAGAGGGGGTACTATTGGAAGGGGAAACACTATTGGATAATTTATGTCATTATAAACTTAATTATTGCCTCATATTCGTTTAGCTTCGTACTGTTCATCTGTCTTTCTCGAAGTTTTCCCTTCAAGCACCTGACCCAGATGCTGGCTGCCGCGACAAAGTCGACATTTTTGAGAACTATCCATTGAAGCTTGGATCGAGACAGCACGTTGGAACGTATGAACACGTCTTGTAACTCGAGCAACGCAACTTACGGTACCTATCTGGTGCTAACGCTGACCTTTACAAACGCTACGAAGAGGGGTGGCTAGTTTTATAGGGTTTACGATAGCTTATGTAGGACTTTAGTTGTTGGAAAACAGGCGATTGCAATTCCAGTTACTGCGGCAGCGTGGCTCCCGTGAGCATGACGTCATTGTCGAGCCAGTACATCGTCGTCTTCCAAAGCGACGGCGACGGCGTCGTGGGGGCAGGCTTCGAGGCCAGCTGGCGCGTCGTGACCACCTCACCGCTTGACTCGCCCTGCTGGGTCCATTGGATCGACGCGTGGGGCGTCGCGCAGGCCCATCGCGGCGGCCACATCACACAAATGGGCTTGGAGAGACTCTCCAGCACCAGCAGACCCTGCAATGTCACGCTCAGCGTAAGGTTCTATCTACAATGTATCAGTCTTGGAACTTGCAAAGTGAATGTGTTGCGCCTGTTTGCGTGTTCACTCACTTGAACTTTTTGCACGTACAATGTACATTGTCTTAGTCGTTGTGCAGATTTTTTTTAGACGCAACCTGACACCGTTGTCAGAGTCCGTGTGGACGACATGTCAGTACCGTGCGACGTCGCTGCTCTGATCCCATAGTGAGTTGTTCCAGCTTCAGTACATAGAAAGAAACTAACGTGCATAATAGGCAACTCCTCGTGCGCTCCTGTGACTGATGCAGGACGTGACTGCCTCCTTTTACACGACGCTCACCACTGCATAAACAGTATTCCAAATATGGTCAACCATTGACATGAGCATCTTTCCGGAAAACTAAAGCTTCCTAAAACTGTGTCTTGCCTAATTAAATTATTATTTTTTTTTTTGTTTTATTATGAATCCTACACTAACAACAATCTCATTGATAGCAATTGGAGCGTTATATCTTAACAGAGCATTCCGACTTATCGCTGGTCTTTGTTCTTCTGGATTTTAGTCCAAATTTATACCACTATGACGCTAAATTCGATGGGACTCACTCATGAAGTCTGGGAGTCATGCGAATCCCACTGCGGGGCTCTTAATTTTAGACAGGGGTTTAATAAGTGTATACAGAGTGAGCATAATAGCATTGGCGCCTCAGCAATGGCAAGTCGGATGCGGCCCCCCTGGTGCCTGGCTTTCAAGAAGGCGACGAGATCTGCAAGGGCTCTACCTTTGGCCGCAAGGGGACCGTTTTCAAGTCGACCAGCAACCACCTGTTCCTAAAGTTGCTTGTGAAAAAATCGTTTACGCCAGTCGAATTTGGTTTCTCACTCAGCTACGAGCAACTGAACACAGGTAGGTAATACACGAGGCACATTGAATTTTGATAAATACCATAAATCCTCCAGTAGAACCCCCTCCAATAGTGCCCCGGGGAGCAAGTCAATTTTAAATTTGAGCCAAAACCAAAATTTTTAAATGCTACCCAGTTGCATTAAAAGTGCATGCATGGTGTGTGCAATACACGTATTTCAATTAAACTTTTAAATTACGGCTGCGCATTTTAAGGCATTTTATGTTCAATTTTGCTGCAAAATTGCGCAAAAATCTGACGAAATTAATAGTGCGCCCCTCGTGAGCGACATTAAAACAATAGTGCCCCGGGGGCACTTTTGGAGGATTTACGGTATGCAGCAGCATCAGAATGGACCCTACCACACTGCGCTGGCAAAACAAACGCTGATGCCTCTATTAAAAAGTGCTATTTCAGTCCCATGACCAGTAAATCGACCTTTGGAATGATAAATTTTGTAAGTTACACTCTCATGCACAGTATGTAAGTTTGATTTGTCATAAATGTGCAAGGCGTAGGCACACACATGCATCTTACATTGCGCCGCCTACTGTATTATGTGAGTTTCCCTTCCACCTCATTTAGGTTGCGGCGGACACATTTCTGCAACGTCTGGGTACATCGCCTCGCCCAACTATCCCCAACGCAGTCTCCACCCCTACTTTTGCGAATACGTCATCGCCGCTGCTAGAGGTTGTCATGGAATACACGTTTACCATAAAGGTTACCATTAATAGGCGAACTTTTTTGGAGAATTTACAGTAGATTGTACAGTGCAACAACACTATAATCTAAAGGTTGTCCACTATACTGCACTTGCCACATATGGTATGTATGTGTCCTTTCGCCATTCTCGTGTGTGTGCAAATTTGATCCAATTGAGTCACTCCTCCATTTGTGCCTCGCCCCTCAACAAAAGTGCACCCATGTGCGGCGAGGTTGTACAATATATGGTGCCTCTCCAGTCGCACTCATGCCCCCCCCCCCGAAATTTGCTTACATTTTGGAATATGCTTTTTTTTGTTTTTTGTTTTAATCATTATTGTGTTTTCCCCGAGTTCAGTGTGCCCACCGATAGCCCAGAATGCATCATGTGTATATAGTATAGTATCGAAGTATCGACCTGCGCATTGCACACACGGATCGGATCAATACAGGAAATGAAGTCAAGTTTGAAATCCAAGACCTACAGCAGCTGGGTTCCACATGTGATCGCGAGGCAAATCACTATGTCGAAGTGAGTTTTGACTTCGGCTTGAGCGAATACAAACAACGATGCAGCGTGCCATTCGCTACATCATACATACATCATACATACAGGGTGGCCCAAAAAAAAATGTGCCCTTTTTGTATTTTCCGTAACTCAACCTAACCATGGCGGATTGGAATGAAATTTTGTGGGCTTATAGCCAAATACAATCTGTATACGCCCTCCAAATATTATTCCCATCCGACCACCCACGCGCATTTTATGACCATGTTCCCAAAAACACCCAATTTTCGAAGTGACGGACCACATGAAAATGGACCAAAAAAAAATGTGCCCCCCTCTATCTCGGCCGATCGGGGACGGATCCGCCTGAAATTTTGCAGGCTACAGGGCACCCTAAATTCTACCTCGCATGCCAAGTTTCAGCTACTTCTGTTAAGGCTTGCTGTAGTGAGCGCTACACACACACATCAAACCACCCATTTTCAAATCTTTCTAAACATGTGCTCGATTTGAGCGCCGTTCTGCGACACAACCGCCCTCAGACGAGCTCGAAAACCGTTCTTTCGGTCAAGAATCACACTGCGAATCCACCCGTCGTCAATGCTGTCCCAAACTTCTTGCAGCCGCACTTTCAGAGACTGCAGACTGTCAAAGGACGGGTGCCCGTCAAAAACTTTCTGCTCGAACACCTCCCACACGCGATAGTCCATCGGGTTGCAATCGGGAGAGTTGGCCAGCCACTCCGTCGGGTGGATGAAGTCGGGGCACTGCCGCGAGAGCAACTGCACAGTGTCCTTTGCGGTGTGAGATGGAGCACCGTCCTGAAGAAAAATCCAGTCCTCCGATGGGAAAAGGCGCTTGCAGTCGGGGAAAAATCCGTCCGTCAACAGGCTGCGGTAGAAGTGACCCGTCACTTTTGTTGACGGAGGGACAAAGTGCAGTCTCGTCTTCCCAGCAGCCGACACGCCAGCTGCTACCATGTCCTTCAAAACAAACCAAAATGAAAACTTTGTGAAAAAAAGGTTCAAAAACCTTCAAGCTTTTCTTTTCCCTCTCAACCAACAGACGGCCGGGATCAATGGCGCGCTTGGGTCCGACGCCATAAACTCTGCTATTCCGCGCGTTCCGTGGCGCCTGAGTCTCAAACCACTTCTCGTCTGTAAAGACCGTGCGTCTCACAGCATCGACTGGTAGCCGACGAAGCAAATTCTGCGCCCTCTTCCGGCGCTGCTGCTTCTGCAATGGATTCAGCTGATGGACTGGAACTTTGGTAAAGCATCGCAGCGCCAGATGTCGCTGGGCCCTTTGGACAGACGTCCTCGCGATGGCCAACTTCTGCGAGATTTTTCTTTGACTCAAGTGTGTCCCAGGATTGGAATCCTGAGACAACGTGTGACGCTTGATTGCTGCAATGTTGGCCTGCGTCAAAGCCGTTCGCGGTCGCCCACTTCCCGGTTTGCGCTCGAGAGAACCTCCACGCTGCTAAAGAAAGACCATAAAAACTCGACAATAAACTCAGAAAAAAAACCTTGGTTCGCTGGAGGAAACTCTGAATGCCTCTGAGCGTCACATTGTGATCGCCCTTCAAAAGCCGAAAAATATTTTTTGCGCCAAAATTGTGATTCGAATGATAATTCCAGATAATTGCGGACAAACCATCCGAATACGCCATTATTTGACAAAAACAGGATCAAAAATATTTTTACAGTATTATTATTATGAACACGCATGAAAACAACCACACAAACAAAGACAAATTTTGCGCAAAGTTTGAATTTGTGTTACTAAAGCGGACCTGAACGGACCGGGCTGAAACTTGGCATGCGAGGTAGAATTTAGGGTGCCCTGTAGCCTGCAAAATTTCAGGCGGATCCGTCCCCGATCGGCCGAGATAGAGGGGGGCACATTTTTTTTTGGTCCATTTTCATGTGGTCCGTCACTTCGAAAATTGGGTGTTTTTGGGAACATGGTCATAAAATGCGCGTGGGTGGTCGGATGGGAATAATATTTGGAGGGCGTATACAGATTGTATTTGGCTATAAGCCCACAAAATTTCATCCCAATCCGCCATGGTTAGGTTGAGTTACGGAAAATACAAAAAGGGCACATTTTTTTTGGGCCACCCTGTACAAACATCATACAAACCATACATATCAAACAAACAGCTGCACATATACAATGTAGAGCGGAACAGCGTGTTGGATTTAGCTGCTGCTCGGCGAAGGCAAGTCGGTGCGTGTCTGCAACAGCTCTGTGAGCAGCAGCAACGTGACGAGCGCGCAGGAAACGCTGACCGTCCGCTACTTCTACAGACCCAAGGACGGTGTGCCCAGCCACGGCTTCCTCGCCCACTATCAGACGAGTGCGCATCACACTGACTGGTTTTTTTTGAGGTTGTAGGTACTGACAAAGCGAGCTTGCGAGTGCGAATGCTAATGCAGCATTTACGATACAGTTGAGCTACTTACCTATCTCTTCCTCTGAGCTCACTCTCGCTTTTAGGCTGCGACAAAGTTAGACTGACTAGCTCTCATGGTGTGATACAAAGCCCTGGCTACCCAGAAGGGTCGGCGACGTCCTGCCAGTATCGAATTGATCTGAGCGTTGGCAACAGGATCCGCCTCTTCTTCCACGGGTTCAACATCCAGGTGCACACAGTATGTACCGATACACACTTGCTCATGCATGGCTTTGTTGCTCTTCGCAGTACATGCAGGTGTTGTTGTGCCCTTTATAGTCTAACCCAAGGGAGCACGCACCGACCGAGAGTCAGTTCCCGCTGGCCGACCCCGAAGACCAGCTATTCATTGCAGCAGTCAGAGGGGTCAAAGTTCATAGCGATTTATCAGACGAGCAGTCCTGCACGTCAAACTACATGAAGGTAGTCTGAGTGACAGTTCGCCATTGTAGACTGAAATGGCCACCTTGTTCTGTAGATCACTGGTGCGAAAAGAGTAAAGTACGAAGCAGAAAGCGCATACCAAAACGCCACCGAGCTGACTTTGTGCGAGGTCAACAGACCAGCTGTTGTCGAAAGCTATGGCAACTCCATTACGATTGACTACAACGTGTCTGACCCCAACAGCAAATTCTTTCTGGAATGGGAAGCGATTGGTGAGAAATCCCAGGCAAATTGTTCCTGATCGAGTCGAGCAAAGTCGATCTAGGCTGCCTACGGACCTTGCGCCAATCGTCAGGCAAAATCCGTGTGAACATGACCACAATCAAAGAATCGCCCAACACGCAGATTAAATGCTTGTTCAAATTCGTGGCTCCCATTGGAAAGCGAGTGATGGTCACAGTGACATACTTTGGGACTACGGCTCAGCCGGCCCCGTATACCAACTGTGCGGAAGAGCCCGGCATTTGTGTGAGTTGCCAAACTCCCAGTACAGGGTTCCAATGCAAAAGAAAGACACCCTGTACAATGTACAATGCAATAATGTATAATTGTGTATACGATGTAACCAATGGAATACATGCGAATCCTCATGAATCCAACGTAAAAAATCGTGTACCTACCTACACTAGAGGCGTATGTTGGCACATAGTTGGTGCTGTAAATGTACTTACATGTAAATGTTGCATTGAATATCAATCACAGGGCTATAACTCGGCTACAGAAGAAGACATTGAAGCCGACTCGACGCATAGTGTCCGCATAACTCGTTCGAATCCGGTGGTCTTCAACTCCACGACGAACACGTACCTTCTAAAAGTGTTCTTCAAGAAGGAGCAAATGAATGCCAACAATGAGCACCTCGCATTCGCGGCCTTCTACAAGTTCGTCGACGATGCCAACTGCCTCTCTACCATCACTGGTCAGAGATCTGTGCAATGTTTTTATCCGTGAATGTGCATACCACTCCACACAATGTTTAGAAAGTTTAAAGTGCAGTTTACAATGCAGCATGTGCTTTTTTTTAAATTAAAATTCTTTTTTAAACTTTTTTATTAAATGTTCCCAGAGACGGTTTTGAACGGTAAATCAATGTTGTAGAAGGTGTTTTATGCCTAGTAGAACTATGTAGCCTAGTAAAACCATCGTTCTTTCCTCTTTTTTAGCACTTTTTGGACAAATCTGACAAACTTTTTAATTAAAAAAAAATTTTGCACAAGCCTGATGCAGTATGCTGTATCACACGATTTATATGTACGTACTGTATGCTCAAGCAATTTCTATTTCAGTGAATTCAAGAAAAGCATTAACCATCAGAAATGAGGAAAGCATGCCTGGTTGCTCTTGGCTGCTGCAGGCACCCGAAGGCAACACCGTTGTCTACAGACTACGATCGTTTCGACCAAAAGAAAGCAACTTTCGCAAATGCGATCGTTCTAATGGCCGGTTTGTCTCGTTTTACAATCACAAATGTATGTACGTACCACCACTTCACGCACGCAAAACATCAGCATGAATGTTGGAATGCAGGTGGATGTGTGTACCTTTTAGCTGCTCTGCAACATATCTGAAAGATTGGAGAACTCTACTCCCTTTACTCTTCTTCGACGGAGCAAATGACACCTCGCCACTGCTGGCCTCATTTTGTGGGCCAGTGACCAGAGAGTCTCAAATTCGCAGCACCAGCAACAACATGCTGATTAAACTCAATCCAACGGCCAAGCGAATACGCCCAGGAAAATTCCACGTCGAGTGTGAACAATTAGGTAGATAGCAATGCGTACCGTGTATGTACGTGCCTATGTGGAAAGAAGCAACGCATCCAGCATGATACAAAAATGTTTACTCGCTTTCAGACCAATTGGAGCAGTTACAAGGACGATTTGAGGAAGAAGAAGCGACTGCGTGCGTTTGCTTCCCAGCTTTGTTTATTAAGATGTTAGAGGTTGTTTTGTGACACTGCAATAACGTCAGTATACAACAATACAATAGAGTGTGCACCATACATACGTGTAGCTAAGTGTGTCGGGGCAAGGGGCTCTCTGGCCCTGGGACCCCGCTGCTGAGCTACCTCAATAACCCAGCCGCGATGCGCGACGCCAGACCTCTGTCCTGGCTCACACACGCGTTTCCTACTCCCCACAACTCCAGGAGACGAGATCGCGGCCTTCTACGTACGGCGGCGGGCGGGCGGCGACTCCTGCGCAGGGCCCAGCGACTCACGCACACACGTACCGGGTAGGGATGCCGACCGACTCTCTGACTCCGACGCGAAAGCAAGCTGGCTCGCGTTTTCGCTAGCTTCTTTCCTGTCGACACACGCGGCGCGCACGCTAACGGAAACGGACCTTCCCTCGTTGCTGCGCTGCGGCGCTGTGTTCTTCTCAGCCCACAAGGAGATGCCGACGCGATGCTTCCTTGTACCAACACGGGCGACGACAATCCAACGGCGTACACACATGCGTCGCCCGTAGCTCCGGCAGAACAACGCAAGGGCGCCTTGGTGCACGCACACACCGACTCACTTCTCACAAGCGGTAAGAGCGCTGGAGGCAAGAGTGAAAACACGTGGCGCGCGGCCAGGTAGGGAGAGAGACAGGCGCGCCATACGGTAGCGAGGATTGATATCATCACTCAGCGCGTCGGAAGGTCGTAAGGCGGTCGGAAGCACAATTTGCATATAAAGCACGGGGAATTGTGCGGATCATCAGATGATCAGGGAAAAGCATCGAGGTCGAGGGGCGGGGCGATACACGAAAAAGCACTGGACCTGACAGTCCCGCCGGCACAAAACGATACCCCGTATCGGCAAACAGTAAAGCAAAAGAATCGAACGACAACGTGCCAGGTAGGATCACTGGCTTACGGGGCTCTAGACACGACCATAGTGGGCGCGGAGCGTGTAGCGGGCACATGGGGGAACAAAAACAACGCAAACGCACGTCACCATCGTCATCTCCATGGGGGATAGTGCCAAGCGTGTTGTGTGAGTGTCACTGTATTTGTGTCCGTCTGCCAGTCTTAATTGGGTTTGTGACTGCGACTAGAGTAAGTGTATGCATGGACCAGGCACCATGGCAGATTCGAGTGCGCGACTGCGCGGGCGGTAGGACGCGTGCAGGCAAAGGCCTTAAGCACGGAAAAGATCGGCCAGTTTCTTACATACGGGACAAGGCCATCAGAGATACATACTCGCCCAATTTGGTGAATCGCCATTTACCAAAACTAGTGCCATAAAAACAGATAAACTGACTTGTGTGCTCTCTACGGTTCTAGTACCTGGCAGACTGGGCGGGTTGGACTGAGCGTAACTTTGAGAGACCTAGCCTGCCACTTTTTTGCAGATGACTGCCATTTTTTACAGGCCCAGGGACTCTCTACACCATCAGTCACCCATTCTGTATCTGCGTTGAATGTGCGTCACATGCCAAATACGTATACGATACAAACACAAAGCTGGCCGTAATTTGTCAACTAGGCGCGTGTTGCCAGACGTTGGCGAAATTTGATCGGCAGCAACAGGCACCCTGTACACGCACACAAAGGGTTTTCCTGAGGCCCTTCCGAACGAGACACGTGCCCTATCTGACGACGGCACTGGCGCTTCTCACATTGACTACCGACACTAAGAGACACCTGAGGACTACAGACAACTCCCCTGAGGCCGACCTGTTGAACACGCGGGTCCACAGACCTAGCGTCCAGTAGATCATTCCTCCAACGCGGAGTTGGCTCAGGTTGACTCGCAACGACACTCGCTTGCGGTACCATGTACTCATGTCCTGTGTCAGTGTAGCTGTGTTGTTGAGAGTGTACCATGCTTTGACTGATACTGTGCTGCACCTGGGACGTGAACGCACAATTTGGGTGTTCAACCAGAACTGGTTTGCAAACCACTGCGTCGTCCGGTGCACGTCTTTGCACAGTCGTCAATGCTCTGCTCTGCCTGCACTGTGTGCTACTCACGTTTGAAAGGGCGGGCTCTACCAACTGGGACAGCAACGAGGGGGGATTGGGAACGCTGCCACAGCAAATACGACGCGCGCCACGACCTTGTGCTGGACTTCTTCCGGCGCTGGGCGGGCGACGTGAGCGAGACGACGTCGGGACGGACGAGTAGGAGTGGACGGCGGGGCGGAGAGCGCGTGATGGGCGCTGATGGGAAGACGAGCCCCAGTCGCCACAATGACCGGGCAGAGGCTGGCTGGAGGGCCGAAGACCACCACCAGACGACTGCGACAGGCGACGACCACACTCGACCGGTAGACCTTGAGCGTCGCCAGTAGTGGCGAGTAGACCAGGCGACAGAGCGCGCGCGGGCAGAGCGCGCAGCGGTGACGACAGCGACTGGCCTGCCTGGACAGGGCGCGGCCAAGAAAGGTGAGACGCCAACAGACCAGTGCGGCGTCGAGTCAGTGGCGGCAGTGGATGAAGTGGGCCCAGCAGATGCGGATGGGCCAGGGACGACAGAGCCGGGGTCGGCTGCAGCTGAGACGTAGCTGCGACCGGCTGCGGAAAGGCGTAGCGGAAAGGCGTCGCAGCGTCCGAGCTCGACTTGGACTGTCCCAGAGTGCCGAAGGTAGGCGGCCACTGCAACTGGATGGTCGAGTTGCTGACGACTGACTGACGGGGCGCCACAGCAGACGGGCACGAGAGCTGGCTGACGACAGCCGGCTGCTGCTGCTGCTGCGCGTACAAGGTGGGCAGTCGCGCTACTGGCACCGACCCTTGTACTGACTGTCCACTGGAGAAGGTGTAGGGTTGCTGCTGACGGACGTGCAGGGAGGGCAGCTGCGCTGCTGGCACCATCCCCTGCACACTGGGCTGACTGCTGATGAGAGCGTATGACCACGACGAGGCCAACGGAGCTGACGAATGCGCTCGGCTGCGTAGCTGAGGCGGCTGCTGCGGCGCGCCTTGCAGTTGCAGACTGGTCGACGACGCAGACGGACCGGCAGGAGCACCAGAGAACCGTAGGAGTGGCTGCTGCTGATGACCACCATGACCACCAGGCGTGCGGAGGAGTGGAGGCGCGAGTCGACGCTGACCGTAGCCACCCTGGCCCAAACGACTGGGCTGGCTCAACGCACCCTTGAGACCTGGACTCAAAAATGTATTGCGTGTCGACGAGCGTTCGTTCCGTTCAGACAACGCCACGCTCTCCTGCTCGACGCGAGTCAGAGGCGATCGTTTGGTGGCAACCTTGGCCTTGAGGGACTTGCGCGACCAGTGGCAGAGCTGGGCCATGCGTGGGAGAGCCAACAGAGGCTTCTTCATCGACAGACGGTAGATAGCGGCCTGGCCAGCATCAATTTGGCATGCTGACAACTTACCCGAAGGCGACGACCCGCTACTACTACTCCCAGGACCCACACTGCAGACTGTCGGGGGCGACTCCCCTGGGGAACCCTCCAAGTTACCCTTGTTCCACCCTGCATCGACACAGTACTGTCGAGCGGCGTTCATGACTGCGCGCACTAGGGCCTTGCGCGTAGAGTCGGTCAACGCGATTTCGGTTTGCGCTGGTGGGGGCGCGGGGCTAACAGGTGTGAATGGTGCCTCATCCATGATACTGTAGCCACTGGGGGACACCAATTTGAAACCGAATTTCAAAAGAGCGGCAGTGCCCATGATGCCTTCGTGCGTGTCAGTCACAGGCCAGTGTTCGGCGATCAGGACAGGCAATCTTTGGGTCACACCTTCGAGCGTGATGTCGACCTCTACCTGGCCTCTCAAACTGAGCGAATCGCCACTGCACTGAGACACTGATGATGCGGGCACTTTCGTCAACATTTTCTTGAAATCAGGGTATGCGAGGTGTCCGAACAAACGTTCCGCTGTGGGCTTGCCAATGACAATTGCGGGTCCCGCCCCAGTGTCCAAGAGGACTCGGAAACTCTGCCGACCGTCCAATTGCAACTCTGCCGTGGGAATGGGGCCTGGGTTCACCGCGTCAGAGCCCTTGCGAATGCTCGACACGCGCTTGTCCGTCGCTCGGACAACGACCTGATTTACACTCGAACAAAAGTCGCGCCACGTCTCGCCTTGCGTTTCTACGTGCGCGTTCTCAGCGTTTGCGTCTACCTGCTCGTCAGGGGGGTGTTCGACGTAGGGCTCCACCTGCTCCTCCTGAGCATGAGCGTAATCGGCCTTGAGCGTACTCGCGACTACGGTACCACTCCTACCCCTACCTCGTCCGTTGCCGCGGCCACGCCAGCGCTGTTGTGTGTGCTGCGTGCCAGAGTCGGATTGGCGACAGTCCCTCATGAAGTGACCTTGCTGACCACAGCGAAAACAGATCGGAATGCCATCGCGCGGCTGAGGAGGTCGGGACCTACCACTCACTTGGGCCTGCGCGGGTGCATTAGACTGAGCTTGCTGAGTAAGCGCCAATTGCTGCGGTTGTGCGGAGGGTGAGGCGGAAGGATGGTTCGCGTTTTGAGTGTTCTCATACCAATTACTGTCGAACTCGGGCTGCCACTGCTGATTCTGACCGTTGCGCGCTGGCCATTGCTGACCTCTCGCGCCAGAACCAGACCACGAGCGGCCTTCGCTACGCGAGTTCCGCTGATTCGACTGATTCGACTGCGTATCGCGCTGCACTGCACTACTCTGTGCGTCTTGCAAGCGGCGAACCTCCTCGCACTCCTGTTCGTGCGTGAGCGCAGCTACCAGATCCTCCAGACTCTGCCTACCTGCGAGCGAGGCAATTGTACGGTACTGTGCGGGTACGGTACGCAACAGACAACGCTTCACTTCCTTCTGTCTAGCCTCAGGCATCATGTCGGGATAGGCCTTGAGCACTAGCTGCCTGATGCGTGCGACTACAGTGTCAATCGAATCGTCGTGCCACTGGACATTCGACAACTGCATGAAAGCTACCTCCGAGTGCTTGTCGACGCGATACAAGCGTAACAACAGTTCCTCGATCTCGTGGAATGGGAGTTCAATCTGTCCAGACTGCTGATGCAACTGCCACACGGACAACTCCACATCTCCACCGAGATAGGACTCCAGGATGGTGCTCCACTCCTCCTGAGGGACACGATCCAAGCGCATTCGCTGCGCGAAGCGGTGCATGAACAGCTCCGCTGTGACATCGCCGTCCTTACTTGGATCTCCGTAAGTAGTAACAGCCCCCCCCCTCCGGGTGGGGTGGAGATTACGGTATCTTGGTGAGGCCGTTTTTGCGGGAAAAATTTTCTCGCGGTCGGGGGTACGGTATCCCAGCTTTTGAGGGTTCTCTCCCTCACCAGCGGTTGGGGAGGGCGTGCAGGGGTGGGGGTTTATCACAGGAGGTAGGAGAGGTACGGTATAGTCCTCCCGCCTCCAGGCGCGGCGCAATGGAGCTGGTTTTGGTACCTCCATTGTGTGGCGTTTTTCCAATCTTCAATTAGGTGGTTACGGTAGCGTTTGGTGCCGTGTGGCCCTTTATTTCTAGCGTTACGAATTTTTTCTGAAGTCGAGGTCGAGATGCTGTTGCCGAGCTTCAGGTGGTGCTGGTGGTGGGGCAGCTGCACTGTGTCGCGTCGTTCGTCGTCAGCCTCTGATGGTGCTTCGCGCGTCGCTGTCAGTCATCGGCGTTTTCCCGCCAGTGCGTTGTTCACTGCCCTCCAGCGCTGAGGACGCGACTCTTGAGCAGCCGCCTGGACGAGGCCGACGCCGCCGCCGTCAAGGAGATCGACAGGAGCTCACAGTAAGCTGCGCCTGCGTCGTCAACTCGCCGCGAGTTTCAGAGGTTGGGTCGGCAGGCCGCCGCCGCGTGCTGTAGTTGGCGGCGATCGAAAGACGGCGCTCGCTCGTCCTTTGGGCGTTGGCTCGAGTCGGCTCTTCTCGTCTGGACGCCGATCAAGCTGACGATCCGCTTTTGCGATGCGCCCCCAGTCATCGGCAGTTATCTCTGTGAGTGCGTGCGTTCGTGTGCTGGTGCTGGCGCTTTTTCTATGCAGTTGTGTCTCAGGTTTTGAAAGAATCGGACGTTGGCTTCCCCCTATCTGGACGCCGCTCTAAGTGCCGAAGCTGCATCGCCTCCCCGTCGGCGCCATCAGCAACCATTCGTGAGTGCGTATGTGCATGTCTGTGTGTCGGTGCGGGCGCATTTGCAAGTCTTGCTGTCACTACCAGATCCAGAAGGGGTGGGGGGATGGCCCCTTCCAGTCAGGTAGGCTAGGGAGGTTGAGAGGAAGGACGAGCACAGGGACAAAGTGGGCATTCCATGGATTAAGGCGCACAAAAGCGTTTCGCCTGTGCTGCTGTGGTTGGATTGCATTATTGTGTGTTGAGCAAACGATGCAAATGCCGATGCCAGGCCTTAGGATAGACTTGCAATGAAAGAACTCCCCCCTATGTCAGATTATCCTGGATCCCCTAGTGACCTCGATGTTGGATTGCTGTTGCAGGTTTCAAAGCGCCCCAGCCATCAAGAGCCTACTCATTGACGGGCCCACACCAGGTTGTTTGCCTTGTTGTTTGTGCTGGTGTGGATTGGCCCCATCCATCGTTGCAGCCTCGTCAGAGTCTACTGCTCTCTTCCCCACATCGGCACCAGCCATCCAGAACCACCCCCTGAACGATCAGAGACAGCTGTGATTCTGATGTGATCGCGGGTGGGGTGTGTTGGTGAACTGTTGCTGTCTCTGACAATGGCGCTGATGCGACTGTTGGCTCTTGCTGCCCCGGGAGGAAATCTGGGGACCCGCCCCGGGGGACTGGAGGGCCGCCCCTGTGCTGGGGGAGTGGAGGGCCGCCCCCCTTCCCCTCCACTTGGTGAGTTGGGCAACAAAGTGCAGGGCGGCAGGCCGGAGGCTGCCCGCCCTGCAGTGGGCGCCTCCGTCCTCAGCCAAGGCTTATGCTAACACAACTGTAGTTGAAGTCGTAGTGATCGTGGTGTGTGGTGTGTGCATGTTGGGTGTTGAAACAAGTTACAGTAGTGATGTCAAGGTGCTTGCGTGCGTGAGGTGTGTGTGTGTGTGTGTGTGTGTGTGTGTGTGTGTGTGTGTGTGTGTGTGTGTGTGTGTGTGTGTGTGTGTGGGTGGGTGTGTGTGTGGTGTGTGGGCTGTTGAGTCTTATGCTGCCCTAAACCCCCTCTGTGTGTGTGTATGTGAAGTGTGTGTGTGTGGTGTGTGTGTGTGTGTGTGAATACGTATGTGATGTTGTTGCCTCTATGTGGGGTGTTGGCGCACACAACTGAATGATCTGACAAGAATTACTGTGCACGTCGAGGCAAGTCAATCGTGGTTACGTTGACATCAAGGCCATCAAGATCAACGATCCTATTTGACTGCATAAGCATGTTCATTTGGTTGACCAGTCGCTCCACAGAGAGTCTTTCCTTGGCCATGAAGGGTACCAACGCTTCCTTGTTCATTCCTGGATGTGCAATAGTGACTCCAATCTGTGCTGTAGGTGATGAGTGTGTCGTGAGGTGATGATGAGTGTGAATACGTATACGATACAAACACAAAGCTGGCCGTAATTTGTCAACTAGGCGCGTGTTGCCAGACGTTGGCGAAATTTGATCGGCAGCAACAGGCACCCTGTACACGCACACAAAGGGTTTTCCTGAGGCCCTTCCGAACGAGACACGTGCCCTATCTGACGACGGCACTGGCGCTTCTCACATTGACTACCGACACTAAGAGACACCTGAGGACTACAGACAACTCCCCTGAGGCCGACCTGTTGAACACGCGGGTCCACAGACCTAGCGTCCAGTAGATCATTCCTCCAACGCGGAGTTGGCTCAGGTTGACTCGCAACGACACTCGCTTGCGGTACCATGTACTCATGTCCTGTGTCAGTGTAGCTGTGTTGTTGAGAGTGTACCATGCTTTGACTGATACTGTGCTGCACCTGGGACGTGAACGCACAATTTGGGTGTTCAACCAGAACTGGTTTGCAAACCACTGCGTCGTCCGGTGCACGTCTTTGCACAGTCGTCAATGCTCTGCTCTGCCTGCACTGTGTGCTACTCGCGTTTGAGAGGGCGGGCTCTACAAACTGGGACAGCAACGAGGGGGGATTGGGAACGCTGCCACAGCAAATACGACGCGCGCCACGACCTGGTGCTGGACTTCTTCCGGCGCTGGGCGGGCGACGTGAGCGAGAGGACGTCGTGACGGACGAGTAGGAGTGGACGGCGGGGCGGAGAGCGCGTGACGGGCGCTGATGGGACGACGGGCCCCAGTCGCCACAATGACCGGGCAGAGGCTGGCTGGAGGGCCGAAGACCACCACCAGACGACTGCGACAGGTGACGACCACACTCGACCGGTAGACCTTGAGCGTCGCCAGTAGTGGCGAGTAGACCAGGCGACAGAGTGCGCGCTGGCAGGGCGCGCAGCGATGACGACAGCGACTGGCCTGCCTGGACAGGGCGCGGCCAAGAAAAGTGAGACGCCAACAGACCAGTGCGGCGTCGAGTCAGTGGCGGCAGTGGATGAAGTGGGCCCAGCAGATGCGGATGGGCCAGGGACGACAGAGCCGGGGTCGGCTGCAGCTGAGACGTAGCTGCGACCGGCTGCGGAAAGGCGTACATCGCAGCGTCCGAGCTCGACTTGGACTGTCCCAGAGTGCCGAAGGTAGGCGGCCACTGCAACTGGATGGTCGAGTTGCTGACGACTGACTGACGGGGCGCCACAGCAGACGGGCACGAGAGCTGGCTGACGACAGCCGGTTGCTGCTGCTGCTGCACGTACAAGGTGGGCAGTCGCGCTACTGGCACCGACCCTTGTACTGACTGTCCACTGGAGAAGGTGTAGGGTTGCTGCTGACGGACGTGCAGGGAGGGCAGCTGCGCTGCTGGCACCATCCCCTGCACACTGGGCTGGCTGCTGATGAGAGCGTATGACCACGACGAGGCCAACGGAGCTGACGAATGCGCTCGGCTGCGTAGCTGAGGTGGCTGCTGTGGCACGCCTTGCAGTTGCAGAACTGGCCGACGACGCAGACGGACGGGGCAGGAGCCCCAGAGAACCGTAGGAGTGGCTGCTGCTGATGACCACCATGACCACCAGGCGTGCGGAGGAGTGGAGGCGCGAGTCGACGCTGACCGTAGCCACCCTGGCCCAAATGACTGGGCTGGCTCAGCGCACCCTTGAGGCCTGGACTCAAAAATGTATTGCGTGTCGACGAGCGTTCGTTCCGTTCAGACAACGCCACGCTCTCCTGCTCGACGCGAGTCAGAGGCGATCGTTTGGTGGCAACCTTGGCCTTGAGGGACTTGCGCGACCAGTGGCAGAGCTGGGCCATGCGTGGGAGAGCCAACAGAGGCTTCTTCATCGACAGACGGTAGATAGCGGCCTGGCCAGCATCAATTCGGCATGCTGACAACTTACCCGAAGGCGACGACCCGCTACTCTACTCCCAGGACCCACACTGCAGACTGTCGGGGGCGACTCCCTGGGGAACCCTCCAAGTTCCCCTTGTTCCACCCTGCATCGACACAGTACTGTCGAGCGGCGTTCATGACTGCGCGCACTAGGGCCTTGCGCGTAGAGTTGGTCAACGCGATTTCGGTTTGCGCTGGTGGGGGCGCGGGGCTAACAGGTGTGAATGGGCCTCATCGTGATACTGTAGCCACTGGGGGACACCAATTTGGAACCAAATTTCAAAAGAGCGGCAGTGCCCATGATGCCTTCGTGCGTGTTAGTCACAGGCCAGTGTTCGGAGATCAGGACAGGCAATCTTTGGGTCACACCTTCGAGCGTGATGTCGACCTCTACCTGGCCTCTCAAACTGAGCGAATCGCCACTGCACTGAGACACTGATGATGCGGGCACTTTCGTCAACATTTTCTTGAAATCAGGGTATGCGAGGTGTCCGAACAAACGTTCCGCTGTGGGCTTGCCAATGACAATTGCGGGTCCCGCCCAGTGTCCAAGAGGACTCGGGAAACTCTGCCGCCCGTCCAATTGCAGCTCTGCCGTGGGAATGGGGCCTGGGTTCACCGCGTCAGAGCCCTTGCGAATGCTGGACACGCGCTTGTCCGTCGCTCGGACAACGACCTGACGCACTCGAACAAAAGTCGCGCCACGTCTCGCCTTGCGTTTCTACGTGCGCGTCTCAGCGTTTGCGTCTACCTGCTCGTCGGGGGGTGTTCGACGTAGGGCTCCACCTGCTCCTCCTGAGCATGAGCGTAAATCGGCCTTGAGCGTACTCGCGACTACGGTACCACTCCTACCCCTCCCTGGTCCGTTGCCGCGGCCACGCCAGCGCTGTTGTGTGTGCTGCGTGCCAGAGTCGGATTGGCGACAGTCCCTCATGAAGTGACCTTGCTGACCACAGCGAAACAGATGGGAATGCCATCGCGCGGCTGAGGAGGTCGGGACCTACCCCCTCTGGGGCCTGCGCGGGTGCATTAGACTGAGCTTGCTGAGTAAGCGCCAATTGCTGCGGTTGTGCGGAGGGTGAGGCGGAAGGATGGTTCGCGTTTTGAGTGTTCTCGATACCCAATTACTGTCGAACTCGGGCTGCCACTGCTGATTCTGACCGTTGCGCGCTGGCCATTGCTGACCCTCTCGCGCCAGAACCAGACCACGAGCGGCCTTCGCTACGCGAGTTCCGCTGATTCGACTGATTCGACTGCGTATCGCGCTGCACTGCACTACTCTGTGCGTCTTGCAAGCGGCGAACCTCCTCGCACTCCTGTTCGTGCGTGAGCGCAGCTACCAGATCCTCCAGACTCTGCCTACCTGCGAGCGAGGCAATATGTACGGTACTGTGCGGGTACGGTACGCGAACGGACAACGCTTCACTTCCTTCTGTCTAGCCTCAGGCATCATGTCGGGATAGGCCTTGAGCACTAGCTGCCTGATGCGTGCGACTACAGTGTTGATGGGATCGTCGTGCCACTGGACATTCGACAACTGCATGAAAGCTACCTCCGAGTGCTTGTCGACGCGATACAAGCGTAACAACAGTTCCTCGATCTCGTGGAATGGGAGTTCAATATCCTGTCCAGACTGCTGATGCAACTGCCACACGGACAACCCCACATCTCCACCGAGGATGGGGCTCCAGGATGGCGTCTCCACTCCTCCTGAGGGACACGATCCAAGCGCATTCGCTGCGCGAAGCGGTGCATGAACAGCTCCGCTGTGACATCGCCGTCCTTACTTGGATCTCCGTAGAAGCCGGCCAATGTCTCCAAGTTTCAGAGATGTGCGAGCGCCTTGTGGGTTCGCTGCGTATGGTTGTGCGGGCGCTGGCACTCTCTCTCTCCTGCCGCGCGCTGCGCATTCTCTACCGCGTCAAATTCATCGTCGCAAGCCGGAGATCTTGGAGGCTATCTCTCTTTCCGCATTCCCTGCCGCTGGAATTCCGCTCACCGCGCGCGCGGAAGGCACCACCGTGCTGCGCGAGGGGCTGGCCGCCTTATCGCTGGAGCCGGGAAATTCCGATCGACGCTGGACTGTTCGCGCCACGCGAAGGCATCCGGAAGGTCCAGCGTCCGACGGCAATTGCTGCAACGGGTAATTGGTTTGCGCACGCCGGGAATATTGATTCATTGTCGCGCTTGCTCCGGCGGCGACCAATCGTGAGGTCCTGCCCTTTGATGTGTTTGTTACTGTAGCATCAGTCGCACTGATTGCCGCGTTGTTCGCGAGCGGGGTGGGAGCCGCGCGCTGATCGTTTCGTGACTGGGCTGTCTGTGTACGCGCGGGGCCACGACCTCGGGAACCTCCCGCCGGCACAAAAGAGTTGACGCCCACGTCAGCGCCACAGAAGGGGGAGGAGTCGTAAACTGGTGTCTCGTATGCGTCGTCGTACTGGCTGTCCGCCACGGCGTAGGCAGGGCAGGGAAGGCGTTGCGGAGGCGGAGCGTTCGATCGAGATGCTGCGGAATGGGAGGCGGAGCTGTCTGAGCCGCCAAATCGTTGGCCGGGCCATCTGTAGGAGAGCTGTGCACACTGCCCTGCGGTTGAGAATCGCGAGAGGCGTGTCGGTGGCTGTGCTGCGAGGCAAGCTGCGACTGATTGAGTTCGACGGCCGTAGACGCTGTGTCATGTTGGACGATGAGCGGCAATGTCCTGAAGGGTGATGGTAGGAGACGGGGCCACGGAAGCCGCGGGTGAAGCGGTGGGTGGCGGAGCGCAATCGGCGCACAATGGATGGGACGCGTCAGTGCGGCTGTCGAGGCAAGAAAGGCAAATGGGTCGCGCGCAAGCAGCAGTGGAGCAGGAGGACGCATCGCGTGGAGTGAACTGTCCGCAAAAGCAACACTGTGGAGGCTGTGACGGAACCGAACGCGGCATGTGGACGGGAAAAGTCAAAGCAAACGCCTAAAACTGCGTTATACGGAAGAATACTGTACCGGGAGGGAAGAGACACTACCGTAACTTCGAATAAGACGAATTCGAAAAGACTACGGTACCGAAAACCGAAGCGTGTGGTAATCGGCGGAATACGGTATCCAAGATGGCGGATGAGCGAATAATATCGAAAATCCTGGGGAAAGGGCAAACCAAAGGGGGAAAAGAAGCAAAGGGAAAACGGATGGGGACCACCACTGTCGGGGCAAGGGGCTCTGGGCCTGGGACCCCGTTGCTGAGCTACCTCAATAACCCAGCCGCGATGCGCGACGCCAGACCTCTGTCCTGGCTCACACACGCGTTTCCTACTCCCCACAACTCCAGGAGACGAGATCGCGGCCTTCTACGTATGGCGGCGGGCGGGCGGCGACTCCTGCGCAGGGCCCAGCGACTCACGCACACACGTACCGGGTAGGGATGCCGACCGACTCTCTGACTCCGACGCGAAAGCAAGCTGGCTCGCGTTTTCGCTAGCTTCTTTCCTGTCGACACACGCGGCGCGCACGCTAACGGAAACGGACCTTCCCTCGTTGCTGCGCTGCGGCGCTGTGTTCTTCTCAGCCCACAAGGAGATGCCGACGCGATGCTTCCTTGTACCAACAAGGGCGACGACAAACCAACGGCGTACACACATGCGTCGCCGGTAGCTCCGGCAGAACAACGCAAGGGCGCCTTGGTGCACGCACACACCGACTCACTTCTCACAAGCGGGAAGAGCGCTGGAGGCAAGAGTGAAAACACGTGGCGCGCGGCCAGGTAGGGAGAGAGACAGGCGCGCCATACGGTAGCGAGGATTGCATCATCACTCAGCGCGTCGGAAGGTCGTAAGGCGGTCGGAAGCACAATTTGCATATAAAGCACGGGGAATTGTGCGGATCATCAGATGGTCAGGGAGAAGCATCGAGGTCGAGGGGCGGGGCGATACACGAAAAAGCACTGGACCTGACATTCCACAGTCTACTTGTAGAGTACAGGAATAGATTTCCGATTGCCACCGTTCGCGCACTGAGATTCACCGTTTTGGAGTGTGAAAGACGAACACTTCGACGAACTTGACTAGGGGGAGGCAGACAGTCGGGTGGGACGTAGTGAATACTGTTGTACAATTTGTAGAAGAGAATCAGTCTCCGCGCCAAGACTTCTTTCCATAATGGGCGCCAGTCTAATTGGATCAGTAGCTCGCTGTACGGGACGTTGTACCTATTGGCTCGCGACCGCGCCATCATGCGATGAACCCTTTCTAGAGAACTCTTCCCCTTGTCAGTGGCGGGGTACCATATTTCAGCCGCGTACAGTAGCGCCGGCAGAATACACGCGAAGTACAGCTTCTCAAGCACCGCGTTTGGGGCTCGATTGCGGAATACTCGGCACATAGCTCCGACAGCGCGTCGCGCTTTGAGACAGGCCATTTCGGTGTGCTTTCGAAACGACAAAGAACGGTCGAGCTCAACGCCCAAACAGCGCGCGTGGGCCACCTCTGCCAGCTGTTGGCCCTGCAGGATCAACGGTTGGCGGAGCGTCTGGGCGGTCGCGTGCAGGGAGACGACCATGGCCTTGACCTTGGGCGGGTTGAGCGCCATGTGGTCTCGGCTGAAGTAGTCCCTGATGGCGTCCACGTCGGCCTGTGCCTCGGTCTCAGCCGCTGCGTCGGGGATGGGCTTGTAGTAGGTCAAGTCGTCCGCAAAGACCGCCTTGGCGGCTCCCTGGCTGAGCGGCACCGAGTCCAGATCGTTGATGTGGGTCAAGAACAACAGGGGGCCAAGCACAGACCCTTGAGGAACGCCGCTCAGCACCGGCCGTCGGCTGGACAGGCAGCCGCCCACACGCACCCGGTACGACCGCCCTGAGAGCCAACAATTGAGCCAACGAAGTAGGTACGGCGGCACCGAGAACTGGTGGAAGAGCTTGTCCAAGATGACCGGGTGCACGCAGGTGTCAAAGGCGCGCTTGACGTCGAAGAGGACTGCCAGCGCCTTCTTGTGCGTGTCCACCATGCTGCCCAGTTGATGTGCGATGGTCGCCAGACAGTCGACCGTGGAGCGCCCTTTGCGGAAGCCATACTGTGAGGATGATAGTCGAGGCTCGACGTGCGGGAGAAGCAGGCCGACCACGACTTTCTCCATCACCTTGGAGACGACCGACAGCTGCGCAATTGGACGGAACTGACTGGTTGAGACTGGAGCAGGGACCTTTGGAATCGGAGACACGTATGCGTCTTTCCAGTCAGTCGGCACGCGGCCCTCGCTCAGCGATCGCTCAAACAGCGCAGCCAGGGATGCAGACAGAACCTCAGCGCAGCCCTTGAGCAGGACGGTAGGCAGTTCGTCCGGTCCGGTGAGGCCTGCCGAGGTTCGACGCAGCAGTAAATGTTCCACCCATACAACCGGCACCACAACGACCGATTGAGCAGGCCGCAGCAGAGCCTCCTCAACGTCAGCAGACAGTGGTACGTCGGCGGTGTTCCAGACGGACTGGAAGCAGTCCGCAAGAGCGTCCGCGATAGCC
This sequence comes from Paralinhomoeus sp. GSCO2_6, assembly GCA_030248085.1. Taxonomy (NCBI): domain Eukaryota; kingdom Metazoa; phylum Nematoda; class Chromadorea; order Monhysterida; family Linhomoeidae; genus Paralinhomoeus; species Paralinhomoeus sp. GSCO2_6. Next base: position 51,000 of record JASAMY010000510.1, read on the forward strand.
GGTGCCGTCGACTTGGCCATGGTCGAGGCAGCCGGGGACGCCCTGGTTCTGCTTCCCAGACAGGCGCCTGACGGCCGACCAGAAGTGCGCAGGCTTCTCACAGTCCTCAAGTTGGTCAGAGACAAACCGCTTCTGCGCCACCGCAATTTCTTTCTTTAGAAGTCGCCTAGCCCTAGAGAATTGGGCGTACAGCGACAGGTCGTCACGGTTGCGATTCCAGAGGGACCAGGAATAGTTTTTCTTCTTGTACAGTTTGGCGATCTTTGGCGTCCACCAAGTTTGTTGTTTCTTCTGTTTCGTGCGTTGTCTGGGCACAGTTTTCTTCGACGACCGCGAGTACACTGAGCTTTCCACAGCCGCCACGCCGTGTCGGCCGTGTCTAGCATGGCAGACTCGAGCGCAGCAGGCCCGCCTCGGCGAGCTTTCGTCGAAGTAGCGGCCACTCCACACGGCGAAAGTTCAACTGTGCCCCCTGGGTCCCTCCAGCCAAAGGTGGGAGGAGAGGGTAAACCCTGGAGGGAGAGGCGCACTGCCGCGTGCCACTTTTCCACAGGCGCGTGGAGGGAGGCAGTGGAAG
>JASAMY010003639.1:0-20653 GCA_030248085.1 Paralinhomoeus sp. GSCO2_6
AGGCCATCCCCACAACCCCCCCTATGGCAGTCGGGTGAGGCGCTTCAAAAATCTGCGGTGGAGTGTTGTGTGTTTGTCGGGGGGGGGGGGGGTGAGGGGTCAAGCCTCGGCGGTGGAAGGCGGCAACCACCCCCCCCCCTCCTGTAAAAGTCTCCCCCTCCAGTCACAGGTCTGCAATGGTCCCACCGGTGAACAGTCCCCTCAGCTCCTTGGAGCAGCAGAGCGCCAGCAACAGCGCTCCATAGATGGAGCTCATGGAGGTGAAACAGACTACGTTGGACGAGAGGGCGACGAGATATGCACCGCTCTCCATGTAGAGGGTCATGTTCAAGGGAGCCATCGCGTAGAATTCGGGCACCAACACCACTGCCGTGCCCCCACACAGCCAGTTCTCGTACAGAGAGAAGAGGTAAGACAGAGACCACGCTGAAAGGCGCAAGACAGCTGAACTGCGTCTGAATCTGGTCTGGCCCGAGTGATGGGGGGGGGGGGTCGATCGATGCGTGCGGAACTTTGTCGGCGAAAAGCGCGTGGAGGCGATTTTTAAGGGGGAAAAGACGCTGCGCACACATACGTCGGTAGACACGGCAGGGGCGTAGCCAGAACTTGAGTTAGGGGGGGGGGGGGGTAGGGGGGTGGGTAAGTTCAATCGCGGTGAAATACTCAATTTTGCAAAAGGGGGACCCTGTCGAATTTTTTTGGACATTTTGGCTGGGAAAGTTTCCAGACACTCTTCCGTCCAATCTGTCTACACGCTTTTCGCTCATTTGCCACGCTGCACTATTACCTGTTGCATTTGTTTTAAAAGGACCATTTGGCCTCAGTTTCGAGTCTTAAATCAGGCGCCGCAGGCAAAAATTTGGCCAATCAGCGTCGTTTTCATCACTTTTTTCATTGAAATTTAGAAAAAACGCACACATTGCCACAATTCAACAGGGGGTACCAAGCTAAGAAACTTGAACTTCAGACAATTTGGGGGGAAGCTCCCCTCCCCCCCCCTAGGCTACGCCACTGACACCCGGCCCGCTACACACTCTCACAAAGTGTGACATATACATACATGTACGTACATTACGAACACATACGCGATCATACATGTACACCCAGACATGGAAATATTTGCTTTTTAGACGATGGTCCATTTAGGGAGGGTGTATAATCATATAGAGGATGGGCTTAAAAACTCAAGTGGTCTTGGGAGGGTGTATAATTAGAGGAAGGAGGGCTAATTTTAGGGGGCTAGATATAGGGTTAACTGTGTACCAGTGGCGCAGCAGACGACGGTGAGACGTCTCGTGAAGATGTGCTCGATCTTACGCCTGTAGTAGAGCAGCGCGCAGGCGCGGTTCACCCCGATGATCGTGTAGTGGAAGGAGAGCGCGTACCTCAAGCAGCGTCGTCGTCATCGCGTGCAACTTAGGCTTCGGCTTAGGCTGGCGCATTGCGGGTGAGCGCAATGATGAGAGTACACGCTGACCGTAAATCCTCCAATAGTGCCTCCGGGGGCACTATACTTTCAACCTCTCTTTACCCGGTGGCACTATTGGAGCGGTATTGCGGTCCTCAGTAAAAGCAGTTCAAAGTAGCTGGAAATGTCATTTACTTAGCTGTGTGAACGTACATACACACCACTTTTATAAGTACCTAACCACTGCAAGATCTGTGTCCCTGTATAACGCAATTCGTATGGCACTTCTAGCCCCCAGGGGCACTGCTGGAGAGAGGGCATTATTAGAGGACTTACGGTAGACTATAGTCGCCAGGTCGACAAAATTAGACGAGAATAACGCCACCCGCCCGCCCCCACTCACCAGACCGCCGACGTCCAGACGCTGGTCGCCCAGTCTGGCACGACCAACGTTGGCGAGGCAATGTTGACACCGAGCAAGAGGTATAAAGTCAAGATCTGGACGTCCGCGCAAGAGCTGCTGAGGAAAAGCAGAAACGTCGGCTGCTCTTTGCCCAGTCTCCACAGAGCGCTCAGCAGGGGCAAGTGCAGACAGACGCAGGGTACGACCACGACTAGGAGGCCTGCAGCGACGTAAAGGTCTTCCGCAGCTGCACTGGACATTGCTGGAAAATGACTGGAGGCTCGTTTCGGTTCTCCTGAATAATGCGGTGATTCTGCTCTGCTACGCGATTGACAACTTTTTTTGGTAGAGTTGCGATTTAATTTACGTAAAGATCGTGAAAGAAAGGGCAATGTAGATCCTGTAGGGTTGTGGTGAGTATTAGGCACCTGTTCTTTCTTTTCACAACGCAGGTAGTGAAGGCAAAACCTTCTTTCAAAACGAGCTCATTAGCTGGGAAAATTTGGCAGAAATACCGTAAGCTTTCTAAATGTGTGTAACTTTTGCGGTTCTCCCCCTTTTGGAAATCTAGGAATCTTCCTTAATCGCAAATGACTAGAAGATTCGAAAGACGGCTATATTGTACATAGGTACATACTTCTCGATTTAGAATCACTTCCAGAGTTTGCAGGTGCGTGCGTGCACGACGCGTTGTCACGCAGAGTTTTACACGAGTTTGACTGGCCAATTCCGTTCGGTCCAACCAACCTCCCGCGAATCCGCCTCCGACACGCCAAGTACATTATGTGGCTGAACAACTGAAATGTATGCGCCTTCTTGCATTCGTCGAAGCATTTAATTTCCGCGGTGCTCTCCCCCTTTGTGGGCACGCAAGCGACCTTGTGCAAACGCACCATGTGCCGAAGTGCTACAGTATACCCGTGGCCGTGACAAAAGCGTGATCTGCATGTAGCAGCGTTGCAAAGAAACTGGAGCGTTGTTGGTCGATGGCTGTTTGAGCGTTGATGGACTCAGGACCAGGAGTCGTTTGCGGCCCCATGTGGCCCCATAAGAATACATATTTATGGACTACGGTATCGATAGAAATCGACTATGGTATCGATCAAATCAAAAGTGTCTTCTGAAAATTGTGAAAACATCAACATTCAACAGCACTCGGCGACTGCCGATGTACTTTTCCACAGGGTCGTGTCGGTCGTGTCGGTGGCACGATTTTGCAGTATCTACGATGTGGATACTACAGTCTACGACGTGGACTACACTGTCTACGAAGCGACTGCCGATGTACTTTTCCGCAGGGAAATGCTTTTCCGAAAATGCTTGGAATTTGCCATTTGCACCACCGGTTACGTACCTACGGTCAATCTTGCAGAACTCTTGTCCTCCGAGTGTTCTTGTACATGCGGTTAAATTCTGAAGCCGATCCATCAAACGGCGCAAGGTTTACTTAAAGTTTTTGCTTGTAATTGCGAGAATTTACGAGAATTGAAAATCCGCTGTCTGAGTCCGTGTCGTGACATATACACGAGAACGCGAACTTTGCTGTTAGGCGTGTATACTGTAGTACACGCCTGCGTACACTGTAGCCTTTTGATGGCGCCAATCTGGCGATCGAGCCAGCGCCGCTGCTCTTTTTTGCATATCCGCTCGCGCGCCGTGCCGCTCGCTCGATATAGAGCCGACGCTTGCGTAGTCTTGTTGGAACCGATTTTCACGTAGCTGTCTTGGGTTTGGCGCGCGGCAGACGGCAGGCAAATACAGTCCGATGCAGGGGGGAGGGGGCGGCGGAGGGAATGGGAGAGTCCGAAAATAGTTTACCCCCAAAGGTCGAGTAAGTCGAGGTCGTGCGTGCGTGCGTGCGTGCGTGCGTGCGTGCGTGCGTGCGTGCGTGCGTGCGCGCGTGCGTGCGTGCGTGTTGCTGTGTTGTGTGTAAGTGACCAATGTGTTTTCATAAGTTTTATGGTGCATAGATTGATCATTCGGTAATCACCAACTATGTACTGTAAGACGGTCACCTCAGCTCGCAACGGCTCGCAACGGCAACAGCTCGCACGGAAGAGCTCGCAACGGCGCTGGCACTGTTGCTCTGTTGCGGCAAAGGGAGCGTCAAGATCGTTTCCGATAATGCGCCCTGCTTCTTGATGCTTCTTGATGCGTACCTCGGTTTGACTGGAATTTAATGCTGTGTTTCAGGTTGTCACTTGTCGTCACCCGCTCATATGGTATGTAGGTGCAGTGCGGCGGTGGAATGAAAATGTAGTCAACAAGCCGTTGCAGCGGAGCGACTGAATACTGTTCATCGATGTCTGCAAGAACGCGATAGATACCCTACCTACATCGTCGTCGCTTTATTCATGCATACCAAGTGGCGCGCTACTACTGTAATGTACTGTACGTCTCACCCATTGAATAAGTGTAGCCGACGCTGTACGAAGGGTTTTGCCCTTCCGAGTAATGGTACATACCTAGCAAGTGCTGATGTTGGCGAGGTAGCTCATCGATCTGCAGCCTACCTGAAACGGCTTCCTTGAACCCAGCAGTACACCGGCCCGCCCCTACACATCTTCCAGCCTTTAGACTCTATCCCTCTAAGAGAAGATTCTCGAATATTCCTCCTCGAATATTCCTCGAATATTCCCCTGGGAGGAACGATTGAGTGGTACTTTTTTGTAAACAATGGGTTGGAAATTAGGTCCAAATTGAAAGAACCGATAACTGTACAGTAAATTAAATGGGCGCCTCTTCTACAGTATGAGCATTGCTACGCAAATACAACTACAGTTAAACCTATGATAAGCCCCTACTCCACATGATGATCGCCACCCCCCCCCCCCATGTATGATACATAAGTGCCCCTCCCTCCCAGACACAGGTGACACTCGTTGCTCGTCAGCGCGGCAAAAAACAATGCGCAAAACGCTCTTACGGTGTCTGGCAGTCCTCGTACGACACGGACTTTGAGGAGGTGGCAAACCGCAGGAAAGTTTTAAAAATTTGCAACTACTACTACTACTACTACTACTACTACCGTACTTTTTTTCTTGCTTCTACAACAACTACTACAGCTTCTTTCTCATCTAAACAAACTACTTGTTCCAGTCACCACCTCTATAACACTATGTACTTCTGTAACCGTTCGTTCCCCCTTACCAGTTCCCCCTGGACGTTTCCCACTGCCGTTTGCCCCCCCCCCTGCCCCCAATGCCAAAAAAAAGTTTAATATAGGCAGGTGCAGCTGCTGACATCAAAAATTTCGCATTGTGTAAAAGCGACCTGTCTGAGCTCTTCTCTCTGCTCAGCAGAATGCGATGCGTATTCACAAAACAGTGACCACCGCGCGGAAGTTGCAGAGACAGCACGAAGCACCTCTGCCCTCCCCCTCAGGCAAGGGAATCCGTCCGAAGACGTCTCCCCCGGGCACCTTTTCACAGGCCGAAGCGGAGGGGAGGACGTGCTCAGCCCGAGAGCCGAGGTGCTGGAACCCCAAACCAGCTGCACCAACCCCGAATGCGCAGGGATGGGAGTTAACTTTTCCGCACGGTAGTGCATCGTTGCTTTTAAAACACTACTATATATACGCAGAAGGCGAATTGCAACACTGGTTGAGCAGGTTTGAGCATGGCGAGCACAATGACGAGTGCTGTCGGGAAATCGATAAAGCTGATGGAATATTGATCCCGAGTTCTTTGTCGAAATCGTGCGTAGTACAACGACTAGTGGAGATGATGAAAACCCGTTTTGCCATTGTTTCACAACGCTTATCACATTGAAGCTCAATTAAACTGTTCTTTCAAGAAGTAACCTAGGCGTCTGAACCGTATACAGAGTAGAGTTGGGAAAAATACGTTTTGACTTTGGACTGACGTATTTTTTTGAAAAAATACGGTATTTTTTAAAAAAAATACGTATCTTTTGTATTTTTTTAGAGTACGTATGTACATGTACCATACATCATAGTAAGCCATCAGCGAAGTGTTCAAAGCTTAGAAATCGGTGCATACAAACACTGCAACGCTGTAAAACTGCGCAAGCACGCAAGCGGACGTGTAGGAGTGTGTGTGCGTACGTGTGTGTGAGAGCTGAGTGTGTGGGTGAGTGTTGCGTAAGCGGAGTAATGAGCGACCAGGAGATTTTGGCATCCAACAAAGTGAGCTAAGAACGCGACACAGGGCGCGACGCAGAAATTGAGGGCGTGAAGAGGAGCCAGCAATAGCAAAAGCTAGCAGAATCAATTGTTGGGTCCGTGTCCGCTGCATCCAAAACCTACTGTAAGCAAAACCTAAGGTCGTAAGAATAATGTGATGTAAAACAAATTTTGGGAAGTCTACCCACCACACAACTCACAAAATGCTGTTCAATGTAAGGTACATTGATTAAGGTGCGATGTCTGTAAGAATCAAACATGCTGCGGCCACGGCCAAAAATCGACCTTGTCCGATTTTGCTCACACTTGGGCAGTGTATACCTAAACATGTTCTGTGTCAGTGGTGCAAGCGGCACCCCACTACAAAATTCGCTGCTCGAGTTATGGGCTCTTGAATCTGGCCGATTTTGACAAAAATCGCGTTCTGAACTTTTGGGTGGCGCTGTCGACTTGAAGACTTTTGGATACAACTTTAAACGTCAACATATGCAAAATTGTGCGTACAATCCATTTTTAGCCTTCAAACCGCGATCCGACGTTTTTCGGTACTTGAAGTGTTGTTAAAACCGATTTTTGCGATATTTCAAAAACCAGTTTTTTGATTAGCATTCACCCAAGAATTTTTAGCATCAAAATTTTTTTGATTGGGGTGAAAGCCCTTCTGAAGAGCTCTCAAATGACGCAAAAAATTTAAAAATCGCGTAATCCAAATGATGTGAAAAGTGCGAAAAACCGATTTGCGGAATATACACTGTACATGGTTTTTTGACCCGCATTCTCGTATACGCGACTAGCAGCAAGATCGCACCTACTGACGTGAAAGCCCTTCTGGAGACCTTTAAATCGGCGCCAAAAACTTGGAAACTGGTTGATATGATCCATTGCAAACCTAGCGAAAATCTGATTTTGGGAAAATACTATGTTGACGGATTTTTGACTAGCATTCACCCAAGAATTTTTAGCATCAAAATTTTTATGATTGGGATGAAAGCCCTTCTGAAGAGCTCTAAATTGACACAAAAAACTTAAAAATCGCGTAATCCAAATAATGTGAAAGCGAGCATTGTTGTGCTGCCAAACGCATTTTTGTCACTGCATACAGTGTATGCATAGCACATATAAGCAGGTTTTGGGTGGTACTGGTTTTGAGGCCTCATCATGGATATCAATGAAGGATGAGATAGAAGTCTGTGTTCCTCTTGAGCCAGCATCTACTCCTGGAGCATCAACAACTGACGCTTCAATCTCAGCAACAGCAGCTGAAAGTGTACATGATGCAGTTGATGATCCTGACCCAGAATATCCATCCACTACACCTGAAACTTCTGGCATGGTGCTGTGCCACTGCCCAGAAACAAACTGTATCCGATCATTCAACAAATATGGAAATCTGTTGCACCACATTGCAATAGGTTTTTTTAACTTAAGGCCAGTGAGTATACAACAAGCATTTCTTTTTTAGGGAACCACAAGTACTACCAAGAGAGTTGAAACTCTGTACGATTACGCTCTAAGAACATATAGCAACTTGGCGATTGATGGCGAGCTCAGGCAAGCCTTGAAACAAATACCAGACACATTAGCAGAGATTGGATCTGAGGAACCATCTGGGCACAAAGAACTTATGGGGTTTGCACTGAGGAAGCCAGCACAGCACACCGAATTTTCTCCAGAAGTAAAACAATATTTGACTAACAAGTTTGAAGAAGGAGAACAAACCCACAGCAAGTTTGACCCCCGTGACATCGCAGAGCACATGCGCAATGTCAAGAAGCCAAACAGTGATGAACCGCAATTTTTACCAACACAATGCCTCACCTGGCAGCAAATAGCCAGTGCATATGCTCGCAACAGAAGGATTCAAGCAGGCACAGGCGAGGCATCAAGTGACACAACTGAAGTTGTCGATGCTGATTACGTGGAAGATCCAAATTTGCAATCTAAAAGTGACATCATTCGAAATGCTGCAGCAACATACTTGCAGTAGTCTCAGCTTTCTTTTTGGCGTTTATTCAGCATAGTCACTGCAACACCTCTCATTGCTAGATATTTTGAGTAATTGTGTGACCCTGACTGTTTTTGAAACCATTGTTTTTGGCGCAATCGACGTGCAGTGCTTTGACAATGTGTGGGATCAAATTTCAACCAACACTGTATATTCCGCGAATTGGTTTTTCGCACTTTTCACATTATTTGGATTACGCAATTTTTAAGTTTTTTGTGTCAATTTAGAGCTCTTCAGAAGGGCTTTCATCCCAATCATAAAAATTTCGATGCTAAAAATTCTTGGGTGAATGCTAGTCAAAAAACTGGTTTTTGAAATATCGCAAAAATCGGTTTTAACGGCACTTCAAGTACCGAAAAACGTCGGATCGCGCTTTGAAGGACAAAAATGGATTGTACGCACAATTTTGCATATGTTAACGTTTAAAGTTGTATCCAAAAGTCTTCAAGTCGACAGCGCCACCCAAAAGTTCAGAACGCGATTTTTGTCAAAATCGGCCAGATTCAAGAGCCCATAACTCGAGCAGCGAATTTTGTAGTGGGGTGCCGCTTGCACCACTGACACAGAACATGTTTAGGTATACACTGCCCAAGTTTGAGCAAAATCGGACAAGGTCGATTTTTGGCCGTGGCCGCTGCCTTCTTGAAAAGCTTGATTCTTACAGACATCGCGTCTTAACAACAAATGTTTATTATCTATTGCAGGCTGATTCAACAAAATACAGGCTTACGACTCCGACTTACGACTATGACCTTACGATTACGACTACGACTGTATTTTTTAAAAATAAGATACGGGCGACAGCGTATTTTTTCAAAAAAATACGTGTATTTTTTTGAAAAAATACGTTTGAAAAAATACGCGCCCAACTCTAATACAGAGGTGCTGGCTGCCAGTATCGTTTTGACGAGCAACCGTAGTGAGAGTTGTTACCGTAAACCCTATAATTAGCCCCCCGGGGGCTAATTTTTTCGTTCGAGCTCTAGGAGGGTGTATAATTATAGGGGGGGCTAATTATAGGGGGGGGCTTATAAACTGGAAGTGTCGACGAGTGGGAAGATGTGTGGGCAAAAAGGCGCGTGGAGGCGATTTTTAAGGGAAAACGGCGCTGTGCACACACGTTGGTACACTCTAACACACTCTCACACAGTCTCACATGCACATACGTGTACATACATACACATACGCGACCATACATACACCCAGACATGGAAACATGTGCGTTTTAGACGATGGTCCATTTAGGGAGGGGGTGTAATTATAGGGGGACAACACCCCCCCCCCCCCCCCCCCCCCCCCACCAACAGGGGCCGCGCCCGGGGGGGGGGGGCTTATGAACTCAACAAGTGGTCTTGGGAGGGTGTATTATTATAGGGGGGGGGGGGGGGCTAACTATAGGGGGGGCTAATTATAGGGTTTACGGTATATCGTGGAATCGTGGAACGTCGTGTATGCGAGTTCACACGTTAGCGATGCTGCGAACCCGTTTTGCAACTGTTTCACAGCACTTACCACATCGCTTTTGGGAGGCACGCTCAAATGAATCCTGCTAACCTGCTAACTCGCTGTATGCGGATTCTGAAGAGTCCATTGTTGCACACTTTAAAGAGTTCTTCAGTAAATCACCCTACAATATTGTGAATGAGTACAACGATATTCCCAGAATATTTATGGTTCCTAAAATGCACAAAACCCCTTGCAAATTTCGATACATAGCTAGTGCCAGACGCACCGTGGTGAGTTCACCGTCTAGATTGCTGCACTTTGTGCTGTCTCACTTGAAAACTCACTTTGCAAATTACTGCCGAAAGGCGAAATCTTACTCAGGGAAAAATTTGTACTGGAGCATCAAATACGTACGAATTTTTGGACTTAGTTAAGAATAGCAGCAGTCCATGCGTTACTACTGGTAATAGCTTCGACTTCAGTACATTGTTCACAGAATTGCCACACAAGGTGGTGCAAAGCAACCTGTACTACCTCGCCCAGCTGTTGTCAATCAAAAATCAATGTTTTTATTGATGCAAGCACCGACACAGTACAGGGACCGTAAACCAACGCACGGGGTACGAAGGGGCGATGCATCATAATAACACTGTATTTCAAGTTGTTTCAAAACAATGGCAATAAGCGGTATTTGGCCATTGTCAAAAGTTGTCTCGCCAGTGATTTCGTGTATGGTGCCAAGTCCTTTTATACTGACACTATGGGCACCGATAGATTTTTCTACTTGGACATCTTCGACATTGATCGCCTAATCGCATTTAACCTAGAAAATGCTTACATATGCTTTGGTCAATCCATTTTTAAGCAAATTTATGGAATTGCAATGGGTGGCTCAGCTAGCCCAGATCTGGCCGACCTGACACTCGCTGTGCTTGAATTTCGTTTTATGAGAGCGGTTAAGGACAACGAAACAATGAGGGATTTGTCTATTGTGTGCCGTTACATTGACGACATTTATGTTGCCTCGTGCAGCAAGGAACGATTCTTAGACCTATGCAAAGAAATCTACCCCACACAACTTCCATTGAATCATGCATCAGGAGATGGCCAAGTCTGTACATATTTAGATGTTGAGCTAGTCAAGCAGAATGGCATTAAAACCACAATATATGATAAGACTAGAGATTTCAACTTTCCAGTTGTCAAGCTCTTTGATGCAGACAGCAACGTTAGCAGCACACTTATATACAGTGTTTTGTACTCTCAACTAGTTCGGTTTGGAAGAATCTGTTCTGATAAATCAGCGTTTATTGAAAACTGCAGGATATTACTTGGTGCCTCATTGAAAAACAGACATGCACTTGGCATTTTTAAAAAGGTTTTTCAAAATTTTACAAAAAGAAACATTGCCAATATGGGTAGACTAGGTATTTACGCCAGTAATTGGTTCCCTGTATACAAGAACATTTTAAAATAATTCCGCTGACTACTACAGTATTCATGCGTATTTGAGCGGAAAATTTTTTGCGCTCATGACTACCGTATTCACATCCTTCTGAGCGCAAAACAAAAAATACTGAAAGTTTCGGAATTGAACCAGGGCCCGTATGCTGACAAAAAAATTAGAGCGCTCTAAATCTAATTATAGTGGGTTAGGACGATACGCCACTCGCCCGAAAATTTCAATTTTCTGCATGCTCAGTTTTGTCGTCGACTCGAGGAAAGCGCTGAAAAATGGAGAAATCGTCGTCGAAAGACAGGAGCAGCAGGTGCGGGAGCGGCAGGTGCAGCAGCAGAAGGCCTCAGCGGGGTTATCCTCGACAGCGTACTGGCGATCAAGAGCTGTTCCTCTTTGGGTCCCGCATGGGAAGCTGTCGTCAGTCGGTTCAACGTCGACATCGCGTCGCGTCTGATCGGCGCTATTCTTTGGACGAGTGCAAGCGGAACTGGAGGTAAAGGCAGCACCGAGCCAGAAGAATGCTGTTGAGTGGGAGGTGTGTCATCAATTTTGAGCTTAAGCGTCCCGTTTTATTGCCGAACTTTGGACGTTTTGTAAGCTATTGCGACGTTGGGAAAGCGAGAAGACAGCTGGTGGCGCGCCGCCGACCCGCATGGACGGCGCCGAGTTGCGTATAGCCGAGAAACTCGGAAACTCCGTCAACTTCGGCGGCCTCGACGGCTGCGTCGGCATCGTCACCGCCGGCAGTCGGCGCGTCGACAGCGACGCACAGGCCGCTCTCTCTACTGCGTCGGCCGCCGCACCGACCACTTCATCGACGACTCGGTACTGCTAGCTGTCCTGTTTGATTTGTTTGTGAAAAGGTTGGGGGGGATGAAGTGAGGCCCCACAAAAATTGGGCCAGAGGGAGGGTAAAATCGACAATTTTTCGAAGAGGGGTGTGGCCCAGTGGATTGACGTACAAATCGCGAGTTTTGGGATGGTTTTTTGTTCGTAACATATTTGGTGCAGCGCCACAAGCAAAACTTGTGTCGCTTTTACGCTAAAAAATTTAGCTATGGGAAATAGGGGGGGGGGGTTAGGTGCGAAATTATTTTGGGATAGGCAGGGTCTGCCAGGTGAGGGGTATTCCCCCCCCCCCCCCTCCCAGCGGCGTAGGTGGGATTTCTGCACTGACCGCTCCAAGATTTTCTGACGGGGTGGGGGGGGGGGTGAATTTTAATAGAATAGACCGCATGAATTTTAATAGATAGGAAGCAGTCGTTTTTCACGTTTTGGCCGGGTTTTGGCTCACAATAACACGCCGCAGACGAGAATGTTTCGTTCTCTTCTCTTCTTTTGTCTATGCGTTTGTTGTCCAAAATTAGGCTAAACTAGCTCTTGCTCCCCCCTCCCTACATGGTGCGTTAATCAGCGGGTAAAAATCCACCCGTTGCGAACCCTCTTCCAGGGCTTCTACTACTGCCCCCCCCCCTCTTCCACCATGCCTGCCTTCCACCATGTATATCTGCCCCCCCCCCCTTCCTCGTTGGCCATGGGGGGGGGGGGGGGTCCCCCTGGATCCGGCAGTGTATGTCCGGAATAGGTGCTGGGGGGTGGGGGGGGGGGGGTTGTAAAGCCTTTCGGCGGTGACCACTAATCCAGCAACATTTAAACCACTGAACCCCTCCCTGATCGAGTGTATCAATACTCTTTGTTGTAGGGCGACGCGAGTCGTTGTGGTGTGGGACGCAGCTGGGGGCGGGCGACGCGACATGCGCTACGGTGTCAGCCGTTCCGCAGCCCAAGGCCTGCGTTCTACGTCTACGTCTACCGCTTTGGAGTGACGGCAACGAGAACGCGTTTCCACTGTTCCAATTTTCGCCTTTGAATGACTGCAAGAGACGAGTTTCTATGTGCGACTATCGATCACCTTTCGAACGTGATTTGGGCTTGCTACTGTTTGTGGTTGTGAAGGCTTGTCGAGATGTTTGTGAAATGACACCTCACAACTACCATGCTCCATGCTCATGCGTCTAAACATGCACTTACATTCGACCAAGGGGAGGGGAAGTCCACTGTCCCATACGCACATGTTTCTTCAACATGTCACTCAAAAATGCTCAACAATTACTCTACATCCGTGACCCATGAGATAGATTGTCTCGTAGTCAAAAAGAACCGCTGGCACAGTTCCTCATCAGTCACTTTTTGTTTAATTCTCTAAATTCTTTCGCTTTGCATCCATAGAATGATGACAACCAACAAATTTCAAAGATGTGTTTCAAGTGTGCAAACAATTCTAGTGCAATCGGCATATTAGAGTGGGTAGGAGCACTCTAATTTTATGCATGTGTGCCACTCTAATTCAAGTGCGTCGCTCTACTCTAATTTGAGTGGCTCACTCTAATTTTAATTCAAGTACCGTATACCACTCTAATTCTTACGTGCTGAAGGATACAAGTGGCGTATCGTTTGCCAACCCCGATTGAATTAGAGCGCTCTAATTTAATTCGAGTACCAATTGTTGTCAGCATACGGGCCCAGACGGTATTTTAAAAAGTTCGGTTGGCGGCGGATGAAAAGGCGAGCGGGAGAAGAGCAGGCGAATCCGAGCAGCAGCAAACAAGGGAGGATGGGCGAGAACGCCAGCGCTTCGGCAATCGCGGACGTTCGCAAGTTTAGTTTTTGATTTTATTTTAAATTACATATGGGCTGAATACTTGTGTATCATTATTATTTCATTTTAATTTACTAGGTAGTTGGTAGAAAAGAGCTGGTCACTACTGAGGAGGTCCCGCCAGCTCGGGCGTCTAGTGGATGAGGGACCGAAACGCCCTAGGTCATAGTGTAGATTAAAAATAAATTTTATCCTTAGTCCAAAATACAGTCTTCTGTTGTCTTTTGTGCTGTTCATTCAGGACACAAGGACTCAGTGGGATGCCAGTTGGAGCAACATCTGCTCAGAAGATCTGCTTTGCATCTGCGCTCCAACTTCGTTCTATTTCAATTTGATTAATTTAACAATTTACCCTGCATATTTATCAAATTTTATTTTAATACACCCAGACATGGAAACATGTGCGTTTTAGACGATGGTCCATTTAGGGAGGGGGTGTAATTATAGGGGGGGGGCTTATTAACTCAAAGTGGTCTTGGGAGGGTGTATTATTATAGGGGGGGCTAATTATAGGGGGGGCTAATTATAGGGTTTACGGTATATCGTGGAATCGTGGAACGTCGTGTATGCGAGTTCACACGTTAGCGATGCTGCGAACCCGTTTTGCAACTGTTTCACAGCACTTACCACATCGCTTTTGGGAGGCACGCTCAAATGAATCCTGCTAACCCACGCCTTTCCCTCGCCAGCCTGGACTACCGCGGTAACCTGGGTTAAGAGTAGAGCACGGCATGGAGATACAGTACTCTGCAATTCGTTTGAAAGCGGCAAATGCCAACTAAAACAGGAACCGCATGACAAGTGTGGTGGAGTGGCCAGATGTGTTGCAATGTGCAACGATGAGTTTTCGTGAACCCCTCTAATGGTGTGTGTCCCACTCCCATCACGTGTAGAATTTCGCAATCGCTGCGCTTTTCGATACAAACAACGTGGTACATACAACGTTTCCCTAGGCATACAAAAAAATAACGCATGGGATCGAAATATGCGTAGAAATCAAAGAAGAAGCCATTCAGCCGAGGCCTGGATATCATATGATCCACTAAATTCTGCATACTATGTGCATTAATTAATTTGTAACATTTAGTTGCATGCAGTTTGCGCACCTGATGCGCTGCCACTTCAAAGTCCGCTGCGCCCATGAAGAAGCAGAGCGTAAAGAAGGAGGAGCGTCACGCTTCTCGTCACGCTTTCTGCCTCTCCAGAGGGCGTAGAGAAAGAAGGCGTAAAAGGTCATCGACACGACGCCAAGGGCCAACGAAAACGGCATGTATAACAGCTCAGAGGAGTACCACAGGACATTTTCTCTGTATTTTCTCAATTATCGGATTTTGGAATTCCTGTCTTGGGGTTGTGTTGTGTGTAGAGATGGCAAGTGCGATTTTTCGAATGAGAGTGGTTGCTTTTTTGAACCAATTCTGTCGACGTCGTCGCAGTACTGTAAGAAACGTGCGAACGGCGGGCGACTTGACCAATTTTTATTGCACCTGCCTGACTGAGTGTGCGGAGGCGAGCACTGCAATGATTTGACGTGAGATTAGCTGCGCTACCCCATTTGATCAGCAACCAGATTTCCATCAGTTGTCGAAAACCAGGCAGGTGGAATATGTGCCTATATTCGTCGCCTTTGATCAATTATGCTGAGTGCAGAGTCGCGGGGGGAGGGACGGGGTGGTACAAGTAACTGCAGCCGTTCTCCGATAAGAGAGTGCTACTCGATCGACTAAGTAAACGTATGTACATAGTCACACTAAACTTCTGGCAATTGTGTGGGTTTTTACAAAGGATTCGAACGAGTTGAACAATTTGTCGAGACTTTGAACATTTGAGTTTTAAACTATTCTTTCGTGCGATGCTCAACGAAAGAGACCCAGCACCTGTGTCTAGTGAGCCAAATCAAGGACAACAATCACGCTCTTTTTCAAACACTATGGTACTCTGGTCTGGTGTTGCTGTTGATTATAGCTGGAGAGAACCCGCAGGCGACAGCGCGACAAGCAGGGCTGCAGCGTAGGTCATCAGCTCGGCGTAGAGCACCGCGAGCGCCAACTTTAGCTCCACGACGGCCATTTCTGCCGCGCGACGTCTAATGCGACAGTCTGACAAAAATGGGCTTGTGCACTGAACGCGGGGTTAGGTTGACCCTTGTGGGTGGGTTCGTCGCTGCTGTTATAACTTGGCCGCTATGAGAGAAGCGATGAGATGTGCTGTGTGTTGTCTTGTTGAATAATTCAGTTGTTTGTTGGGCTGTGCCGGTATGTTCATCATTACCTACGTTCATCACCTTATGATGAGCACCATCATAGTCCGATACATAGCAGACGAGCCCGGTGTGTGTGTGGTGTGGTGTGGTTTCTGCAGGCAAATTCAAGTTTGAACATTTTCGCACTACCATTAATGATTGACGTTCCAGTGACTACCAATGGTAAATCAATTATAAATGGAGAACAGTACCAAAAAGACTGCATTTTGACTGCAAACTTTGCTTTCACTAGCCGCTTCAACTCAGGACTCCTGCTTGCAAAGTACTCCAAAGTGGTTCAACATCAATTTGTCCCATGAAATAAAATAATGTTGAGAATACTCATTTGTACAATGATGAAGCACTGCACTGATGAAACTGCAAAGTGTTGGAATGCAGGTCACCCAAACCAATGCATGTCAACCAACGCATTTGCATGAATACTAAAGAATTGCTTGTAACACCCACTCTGTTTTAAATAAAGTTCATATCAACACACCCACGACGTAAATTGGAGACATGCGCTGAGACTCGTTTGCAGAAGTATTGTTTTATTTTCTGTGGTGATGCTATGTGGCGGGGGGGGGGAGAGCATAGGCTTTTCGGTTTGTCTGTTTGTATGTGTTGTATGTTCAAAAACGTTTTGCTCTCGCAACCCAACACGAACAATCCGAAACATGCCCAAAACGCGCACACAAAGAAGACCATGAACAGATGCAAGGGGGGGAGGGGGCTGGAGAGAATGGGAGAGCCCGAAAATAGTTTATCGCCCAGAGGCCCCCAAAGGTCGAGTAGCTCAATGACCAATGGGGGGTTGGGGGCGAGAATAGGCAGATATTGTTGCTATATGTGAGAAACCTTTCATCTCTTTTGTCGTTTGTCATTCATGATTAAAAACGTGCTCAGAAGTGATTCAGTATCAATATTTGCATGTCCTCAGTAGTGACTCATCTTTCTACAATGTGTCATAAAATCATGCTGTGAATGCTCAGTTTAAAAACAACAATGACGAATCCGTAAAGTGCTGCAGCAAAAGCCAAAGGAAGTCAACCAATGCTCCCAATGCACTTCTGCAACACAGGAAAACATTTTACCTTTTTTGTTGTAACGCTTTATTCTTGCGTCATTACATCTCCAGCCATTACATTTGATAGTAAAAATTAGGCACTATACCATCTTGAACAGACACACCATAAATCCCATATAGGCAGTGGGCTAATTGTTTTAATCAGCCCTTCAGAGAGTCAGCTAATAATAATTGGATTTTTTGTAATCTGCATGGTTGCTCACATATGTTCATGCACCTTGATCTGCAGGCGCAAGGCCTTTGGACCTGGTCTAAGCTAGGATCGCGGTCCGACGTTTCCGATTTCATTCCAGCGCGCCGTGGGCGGGCTGTTTTCGGCGGGCTTGGGCTTGTGTCTTCCTTACGTCGTCTTTTTTTGGCAAAGCACAATTGTTGCGTCCGCGTCCGCTGCGTCCGAAACCAAGCCTGAGCCTAAGCGAAGCATAAGCCTAAGCCAAATCAAAGCCAAAGCGTAAGCCTAAGCAAAGTCTGGACTAAGCCTAAGCAAAGCCTAAAATTAAGAAAGTTTTCATCAGACGCCGCAGCAGACACGGACGCATCAATTGTTTTAAGCCGTTTTCTTTTTCGGGGAAATCCAAGTTCATTGGGCCATTGAGCCGGGCGAAACTCACCACAATATCTCATTTATTACGTTTAATGCGTCGAAAAACAATGAAAAACAAAAAACGTCGAAAAAAACTAAAACAACGCACCACTAAAACGCTAACACATACACGCGCATGCGTGCGTGCGCCCACTCGCGAGTCCGTGCGTGCGTGCGTGCGTGCGTGCGTGCGTGCGTGCGTGCGCGCGGGCGTGCCTGCGTGCATGCGTGCGTGCGATCGAGCGTGCGCGTGCGTGCATGCACGTGTCCATGTCCATGTGCATGCGTGTGCGCGCGTGCGTGTTCGTGCGTGCGTACGTGCGTGCGTGCGTGCGTGCGTGCGTGCGTGCGTGCGTGCGTGCGTGCGTGCGTGCGTGCGTGCGTGCGTGCGTGCGTGCGTGCGTGCGTGCGTGCGTGCGTGCGTGCGAGCGTGCGTGCGTGCATGTGCGCGCGCGTGTCCGTGTCCATGTGCGTGCGTGCGTGCTTGCGTGCGTGCATGCGTGCGCGTGCGTGCGTGCGTGCGCGCGCGTGTCCGTGTCCATGTGCGTGCGTGCGTGCTTGCGTGCGTGCATGCGTGCGCGTGCGTGCGTGCGTGCGCGTGTCCATGTCCATGTGCGTGTGCGTGCGTGCGTGCGTGCGTGCGTGCGTGCGCGCGCGCGCGCGTGCGTGCATGTGCGTGTAATACAAGTTTTTATAGCGTTAACACCTGTAAAACAAAGTAAAAAATAATAAAAAGTTCAAAGTTTTTATAGCATAAACACGTGCAAAACAAAAAAGTTATAAACAAAAAAGTTACAAGCATTTCTATGGCAGAGGTTTGATCCCAGGACCTCCAGAAAAGTAACGAGATCATAACCACTACACCATTGATCTGTACAGAACTGCTTTCTAAACACTTCTGATAAGTCAGAAGCGCGCATAAAATGTGCTGTATTTTCATATAATTTATTTATATTTGCATAACGCATGGATTACGATAGCTTCAGTAGTGCCACTCTTATTTTGATGGTAAAATGTGCCAAGCAAGCTTAACTCAATCCATCCAGCAGAACTCTGTGCTGCATTGCAGACAGAACCCACAAACAGTCATACTACTGTAGAAAAGGATAATGCTACCGGTATATCTTGTCATTACTGTAGCAGATTGGAAAACGAATGCCAGATTCGTGATCACCACGGTCGATTACATATATCCCAAGCAGATTTGACACTGAATTCTCAAATTCGATCAAACGCAATTTGCATATTCAATGCGTCGTATCTCGCGATTACGGTATCGCACTGGAAAACGGATGTGATATTCGTGATCAGCACGGTCGATTACATATCTCCCAAGCAGAATTGACACTGAATTCTGAAATTCGATCAAACACGTATGCGAAATTTGCATAACTCACGGATTACGGTAGCTATCGCAAATCCGGCCCTTAAATGACGGTGAAGTTTCCCACGGCAGCTTCATACAAAATTTCAGCTCAATCCATCCAGCACAACTCTCTGCGATGCGCTGCGCAGCACACACAGACAGACAGACATTGTGCTTTAGTAATTAAGGAAAATTTTGAAAATTTGAAAATTTTACTTGTACTTTTTAGTTAAAAATGGGTATAAATAGGGTCTAAACAGTGTTACTTAGCTGTTTTATGGTTATATAACACTGAAAAGCACTGAAATACACCAACAATTACTCACTTTTATCGTTTTAGACTGAGTGAAAATCCCTTGGGAAAATTCTGGGGGGGGGGGAGCGTGGGGGGGGGGGGTTGGGGGGAGTTGGAAAAATTCTGCGGGACCGCCCCCCCCCCCAGTTACAGGTATGCGGGCGACCTGCAGACGGAGGCGCGGATCAAGGACAAGGACCGTTGCGCCGACCGCAATGGTGGTGAGCCAGTCGCGAGCTCGGACTTTGTTGACACTAGCCGCTACAACTCAGGACACCTGCTACAAAGTGCTCCAAAGTGCTTCAGTATCAATATTTTCATGTCCTCAGTAGTGACTCTCAGCAATGCAATGTGTCATAAAATCATGCTGCGAATGCTCAGTTGAAAATCAACAATGACGAAACTGTAAAGTGCTGCAGCAAAAGCCAAAAGGAAGTCAACCAATGCAACCCATGCACTACTGCAATACAGGAAAACTGTCCAGCCTTTTCTTGCTGAGGCAAAACGCAATTGTTGTGTCCATGTCCACTGTGTCCAAAAAAGTGAAGCCTAAGCAAAGCCAAAGCCTAAGCCTGACCATAAACATGCGCATAAGCATAAGCATAAGCCTGGATAAGCCTAAGCAAAGCCTAAAATTATGAAAATGTTCATGTTTTTAGCCCAAATTGGGCACTATACCATCTTGAGCAGATCCATCAAGCACAACTAACCCTCTCCAATGCATTGCAGACAAACAGAGAACGTGCTTTAGTAATAGGTACAAGTTTTTATAGCATGAACACCTGCAAAACAAGAAATAATATAAAAGAAAGTTTTTATGGGGCAGGGTTGATCCCAGGATCTACAGAGTAGTAACCACTACACATAGCCACTAAACCATTGATCTGTGTGGTGCTGTGTTCTAAACACTTCTGATAAGTCACAAGTACACATAGAATGTGCAGTATTATCCTATAATTTATGTATATTTCATAACTCGTGAATTACGGTAGCTTTAGTAGTGCCACTCTTATTTTGATGGTGAAATGTGCCAAGCAAGCTTCACACAAAATTTCAGCTCAATCCATTCAGCACAACTCTTGGCGCTGCATTGCAGACAGAACCCACAAACAGCCCTACTACTGTAGAAAAGGATAATGGTATATCTTGTCATTACTGTAGCGGATTGGAAGACGAATGCCAGATTCATAATCAGCATTGTCAATTACATATGCTCATACTGTTTTGCACCGAAAAATTTACAACATTAACCATCCACAATTTGCACATTCAATGTGCCGTATCTCTTGATTACGGTATCGCATTGGAAAATGGATGTGATATTCGTGATCAGCGTGGTCGATTACATATATCCCTGTCTGATTTGACACGAAAATCTCACGTTTAATTTTATCGTTACTGGTTACTGTATGGCGCAAATTCAAAATAATTTTTATTCTGGCTATTTTTCAGCTATCACTGTCAACACCCGAATCGATAACAAAAAGAATCAACTCAATCCATGCAACACAGCTCTTACAATCGCGTTGCAGACATGGTGCTTTAGTAATATAGAT